>WUAM01000395.1:5732274-5749751 GCA_024336885.1 Actenoides hombroni
CAGTTTTGTAGTCACATGCCCTTTCTGTGGAATGCAGTGGTCTTAAATGAGATTTTTAGGAGTGGGACAGAGCAGAAATAACAGAAAAAAAAATCAATAGCTTGAAAAAGGCGATATTTCAATGAAATGTTCTCCATAAGGATGTTTAAAAACACAACTAAAACCCCCTTTTACCTGCTATGGTGAAGTCAGCCCAGTATTTGCTCAGTTATTTACCTAAATCAAGATGAATTTAATTCTTCTATAAAAGGGCTTTGATTTAACCTTTAGCAAATTCTGCACTTCATTACTAAGAGCTGTGAAACAAATAGTCTGTTCCATAGAATAAAGAAAGAACAGAGAGTGCTGAACACCATATCAAAAAAATGAAAGGAATCTGACCAGGCTGATTCAAGATTATGTTCAAATTAGGCGTACATTTTACAGAGCTGCCTCATTAATTTTATGCTAAAGAATGAATTCTGATCCAGCTTAGATTTGTGAAGCTGGCAAGCTGTTCTTCCCAGTACGTTTACATTTGACTAAGACTTTAATGACTGAAGCAAACACCTTTTCCTTTCCTCCATCCTGTCTTCTAAGAGAATTTGAGTTATCCAGGTGCTACCAGATGAAGTTTGGGTAGCATTGGGGATCTTCTAAAGGCAAATGTTAGGAGAGCCATTGAAAGGAGGAAGTGCCAATACATTGTGCATTATTTTTGGCACTGAAGTGAGAACAAAGGTGCATTACATACCAGGAAACAGTAAAAACAAGCAGTGGAAAATGAGGAGTTTGCGTTTGCCAGCTTCTTACAAGAAGAGGCATTTTTAAAGGCTTCTATAGCTATACCCCTACACCAAGAGTTTATTTAGACTGGGAGAGTAACTTCTGCAGGTATTCACCTGGAGATAGATGTATATAATTCCTTTTGTGGCACTCCTAGTCAAGAAATAGTATTTTGAAATGTAACACCACTTCTGCTGACTGCAATCTGGATTCTTGCCTGGGGTATTACCAAAATAACTAGTGACTCACTGACAAGGTAGATGACTCTCTTTTAAAGATACTGATGGGGTTTTTTTTTAAGAAAAGTAAGGTAATTTTTAAACTATTTTATTGAACAAGTGCTGACATCACAGCAATTTGGGACATCAGTCAAAGGGCGTTCCTTGTAATTGGTGCTGAAGTCTTTGTGTGTGTGTGAGCTTATCTCCAAATCTTGCAAGTATTAACTTACCAAGAAGGCTTTAAAAATTGTCAACTTTGTATTTAATTCTCAGAATTTAAGATACTTTTTGCCAAATTTGAGCTACATTAGGAAAAGTGAAAAAAGTTCTGCCTTAGTTCAAGAGATAATCTCATTTTTATCTTGATGCTTTTTGTGGATTGATATGCCTGAAGGAAAAACTAGGCACAATAGAAATTTCATACAGTTTGTCTTACTACATAAATGAAATCCCAGGGTAGGTGTTACCTGTAAAAAATAACATTTTTGGCAATATTTTAATTTGTTGTTCTTTGCTATTGACACAATACTCTGTTTCCTAGGCATGGACCAGCCTTGGATATGTTGATTATACAGAATTGCAATCCTTACAGAAATTATTGCTTGTATCACTGTGTTTCTTTTTCATGGGATAGGTCCACAGGGCTCAGTTCATGAAGTTTGCAGAGGTGGAAAACCGTGATGACTTTCACGCTAGTGAAGATGGATATATTCACACACAGGACTGCAAGGGGTTTGTAATATATGATGTGGCCTTAGGGGACCTGAAGGAGCTTGAGAACCAGCTGCTGCTTGTGGCCAGCCAGTACATTGAGAAAGATAAAAGTAAGACATCTAGAAGTTCAAAACAACTGCAATAACTTGGTTTTCTGTTTTCAAGGTAAGCAGATCTTATGACTTCTTGAGTTGTTGTTGTGCTTCTGCAGGACCAAGTTCTAACTGTATTTTTGGGAACTTTCTTTATCCTTCTAGTTAGACAAGTGATGAATGTGTTGCAAAGACCTAAGTGAGAATGTGGAATTGCTTGTCACATGTTGTTAATGTCACAGTTTTGCATTTATTCAGGGTCATAGACATGAAAGTCATCCTGGAGGGGAAAATAACACAGAAGGGACATTTACTTTTGTAGTTAAGAAATATAATGAGCAAGTGCATCTTCCAGGCACAGAGAGATTCCGAAAATAATAATGTTAATTATTTCAGAATGTCTTTCTAATTACTGTATTGGATTGTTTTTCTGCATAACTAAATTTACCTCCCACTACTTTTAACCTTTTCTTGGTTGTAAATAAGAAGCTGCAAAATATTTGACGTTCCAGATTTCCTTTTTTTCCTGCTTTTTTTTTTTTTTTTTCAGTAGGAGCTGAGTTGCAACAGACTGTGTTATGAATTTCTAAAAAGAGCAGCTGTACTTCCAGAATAACAAGGAGGAAGAAACTTGCAATTGTAGAAGATATGAGGGGAGGGCCATTAGAAAATGGTGAATAACTGGCACAAACATTTAGGGTATTCAGAGACTTGCACAGAGTATCTCTTAAATCACTAGAATTACTTTCACTATTGATAGGATAATGTTTACGATGCTTTAGCATGCTTCCCTAAACTGAATGTTCTGACAGAGAATTCAGGGTGTAGATGGGGAGTAAGATGACCAGAAACCTTTTCAAACCTGTGAATGCCTAAATGCCTGCTAGGAACTTCAAAGAAGCTATAGTTACCTGAAGGTAACTATAAAGTTACCTGAAGGTCCTCCCTTGTGGACCTTCTTCTGGAGCATCTTTGATATGAGGAAAGGCTGAGAGAGCTGGGACTGTTCTGCCTGGAGAAGGCTCAGCAGGGATATAATCAGTGTGTATACATGCCTATCTATATGTGTATATATGAAGAAGAGGGAGCCAGACTCTTCTCAGTGGTCCCCACTGACAGAACCAGGGGCAATGGGTGGAAACTGAAACACGTGAAATTCCATCTGAACACAAGGAAACACATTTTTACTGTGGGGGCAATCAATCACTGGCACAAGGTGCCCAGAGAGTCTGTGAAGCCTTCATCTGTGGAGATATTCAAAACCTGACTGGACATGGTGCTGGGCACCCCACCCTAGGTGACCCTGTTTGGGAGCAGGGGCTTGGGTTGAATGACCTCTGGAAGTCCTGTCCACCCTCAACCATTCTGTCACAACAGGAGGCAGACTACAGACTGAGGTAGAGTACTCTGGAAGTGTGGTATAACAGTTCCTGTTTATATAGGTCACCTTATCACCTTCACACCGTACACTTGATCATGTATAACCTATCTTAGCTCCTTATGCTCCTTTTTTGTTACGGTCTCTTGCTTCATGCTGTGAACCCAAACACTTTTAGTGCTGACTTCTGTAGAACTCATGGACTTCAAATGACTCTTTTGTTCAGCTTTTGAAAAGTAAGACACTTAAAGTCTGGAGCTGAAGAGCAGCTACTAAAACCTCTTTTATATACCTCATAGCTGATTTTTAACTCTGCAGCTCTAAACATTTCAGATTCACTCTACCTGACTTATCATTTATTGTCAAATTGAGTTCTACTTCAGGCAGTATCGCAACCAAGAAACCAAAAGCATTATTTCTTTAAGAATTTTTCATAGCCTGGTAGTGTAGAAATACTTGCAGTGATTTTTTATTTCCTTCCTTCACAGTCATTTTTAAATTATGCAGACTGACTTTTCTAATAGCAAGCCATCTGAAAAAAACCCTCTCCTCTGGGTCTGCACTCCGCCCTCTTACATCTCTTTGTAAAATTTATCTTTGAGTAGTTCATGCTGCTTTTCTTTGATCTGAAGTGAAAGTGAGGTGGTGAAGAAAATCCCAACATGATTTGATGCTGTGAAAAATTAAGCTTCTCTTTCCTGCTGTATTTTTCTTGTGCTTTCCCTGGCTTTATCTCTTGATGTGGGTCTTTTGAACTGCAACCATTGCCCTTTATCTCAAGGAATATTTGTTAAAAGATGATGGAAGAGATATGTGTAAATCAAATGCCTGGTGTGCGTGTTCTTTGCCTTGCAGAATACTCTCGGGCTCTCCAAAGCTTGTGGGATTTGAAATCTTTTCCTGGCCTGAGGTTCCCTAGCAAGCAAAAACCACAACCCTGTGCTATAAATAAAAAGAATTACCACAAACCCTGGGACTCTAGGCATGTGGTAATCCCTCTGATACTGGCATCTGCTTGTTTTCTACTTAATTTTTTTTTGTCTTAGGAAATATAGCTTGTAAGCAGTCCAGTGGCAGCAACATCCTTGGCTGGGCACATGACTCTGTGGATCGATTTGCTGTGCTTCTTGACCTCTGGACCCGTAAAACTGCTCTCTTGGAAAAAAATATGCCAGGTACAGAAGCTTTTCTTGGAGAGGAAACAGTGATTTGCATTCAGTTCACTTTAGGTTGTGTAAGGTTCTCTTTCAACAGCATTTCCTGTTGCATCTACAGACGGGTGCCAGAGCCAGCAATCGTGGGTGCTGGTACAGGTTTCAGATGTGTTGGAGCCTGGTGCTGGGCTGGGCTGGGTGCAGAGGGTTGGAGCTGCTGAATGCAGTGAGTTGGGTCCAAAGGACCCCGTGTAGTGGTTTTTGCAACAAGGGAGCAGAAATGCTCTTGTTGTCAGACAGCATCCTCTGTAGCTGCTGTGTCAGGGACTGGAAGCGTGTCTGCAAAGCCTTAGGAAGAGTCACTCACCACTGGGTGGGTATAATTGGGATAATTGGGCGGGATAATTGGGAAGGACAAGGCCATCTACAGAGCAAATTTTCAGAGCGTGGTGGGTCCCTCCTTTCATGCCAGGGAATGGAGCAAATGCAGACTAGGAGGAATTAGGTCCAGCCCTGAGGAGCCTGGGGCACTAGGAAGTCCAAGATGAATTTTTTTCCATGGTCCTGGCTGTCCCTGCTTTCCAGGGTTGGAGCAGGAAGCTTTTTATGACTGTCATGATAACAGTAATCATTGCAACCTTGCAAAGCCCATGGAGGACTCAGTCTGCAACTGGCTAGGCCTATCATTTGGATTATGCTTTGTCAGAAGGAACCAGAGGTATATTTTGTAGGTTACAGCATAACAAATAATCTATTTATTAATAAGACCTATATATATGATTGTCTCTAAATTATAGATTTATTTCTTCTTTGTTAGTTAATGTGTCTGAGCAAAAAATGCCACGATTTTGTATGGAGTCAAAAAACCCCAACAAACATCCAACACTTAAAATGTGTATCAAGTGATGTGTAGCTTTGCCATTCACAAGGGCTGCTGCATATTCTGCAGGCTTTCCCCTTCCTCTCTCTGAACCTAGTCATGTGTCTGTGTTTTGCCTTGGGACATGAAACCAAAGAGTCTTTCTGCCCAAGGACTTTGGTCTTGAAAGATGAAGAATAGGCAAGTTCAGAGGAAGGGACCCAGGGGAGCTTGGAAAGGTTTTTCTGTCTATGGAACTCACCAGTCCCAAGGGCAATGCTGTGAGTGTCAGGAAGCAGAGAGAAGCAGATAGTCCATTTCTGAACAGGGAGGAATGCCACTAATTGAGGTCGCCTTCACACACTTGAAATGTTTTGATTTCAGTCCTGGAGTAGCACAGGGCAGCTCTTAAAGTAGGAATGCTAGAAGGTGTTAGGGAATCTCCTGTGTACCACTGAGGAGACTTTAAATAGAAAACCTTTTAAACTAAAGTAGGTGTGTGTAGTTTAGGAAATCTCCTAAGGCCACTCTCCCATTTTCATAGAGGAGCTTTGTGTGATGGACATATATAAAATTCCCTCTAATTGCCTTCTTCACTAAGTTTCTGCTCTCATCCCAGTAGACTTTGCCTTCCATTGCTGTATGATCATGTGAATCTACCTTTTATTTTTATCATAGAACTTCTGTATAAGGAAATTTTATTTCTTTTTGGAAGAAAAACTCCCAGTAGAGAAGAATGAAACTTCTACAGCAACAGTGCTCTAATTCTCTTCAAAAAAACATCAAAAAGTGTATTCTGGAACTCTCACAACGCAACTCTCTAGGCAGGATTAAATGTACAGATGTGCTGTTGCTGGAGGTCTTTTGTTTTTAGCTGAAATTAAATGGAAGTGGGTCTTGCTAGCTTTGTTTCCAGCTGGGTAAGAGTTCCTTCTGAATGAGGAAACAATAGCCCTTTGTTCATCAACTGAGACAGATTAGCTTAGCCAATGTAAAACTTGCTTATGGCCTGTTGCTGCACTGTCTTAGATTCCTCCAAAACAGTTCAGGTCAGGCAGGTCTAAATCAGAGAACTTGACTGTTTCCATTGAAATCTGAATTCTTAGCCACCGAGTTACCTCCTAAACCCTTCTGCATCTTCCTCTTCCACAGTCTTCTGGTCTCAGTATGGAAAGTAATGTAAAAGTTTTTCCACTTCTGTGTTAATGTAAAATATGCAGAAGTAAATCATTTCATATTGACACGACCAATTTATCCAGAAGCAAAGCAATTAGTATTTTCAATCCCCTAATTGCCATCTGACCAAAAAGTACTGCAATGTCATCTTGAAAGTTTACGTGCTGTCATGCTTGGCAAGTTTCTTTTTCTGTCCTAAGATGTGGGTGTTTGTAATTAAAATTTTTATTTAAATAAAACTTTACAGCTATTCTTGGTAGAGGAGCCTGAAGAGAGCATACACCTTTGTACATCTTTAATTACATCTTCAATTAATTTGGAGTTTCTCCAAAAAATATAAAGTTACTGTGACAGTCATTGCCAAATGAGATAACGGAGAGTTTTGGATGAGTCTGCACATTTCAGGTTGGGGAAAATGGAGTTTTTCAAAGATACAAAACCAGTGTGTGTGCTGAAAAAGAAACAGAGAATGGTTTAGCTGTGGAAAGAAGTAGGTGTTTTTAAAGTAGTAAGTATGTTGGGTTGTTACTTTTTAAAAGGAAAAATGTGTAGAATAAAAAAATCTTCATGCTTCAGTAGAAAAAACCACAATGTTAGGTATGCAAGATTTGGACGAAATTTCTATTGTGGGCCTTTTATTCTGTGTTCTGTTCCTGAGCCTTCTTATGAAGCATTCAGTAATGCTCTGTACCAGAAACAAGATGCCAAACCCAATCACTGTTGGTTTGATACAGGTGGCAACCCCCATGTTCAGAAACCTCTCCCCAACAAAGAATGAATATTTTGGTGAATAAGCATTTCTAAATGTGCTTCTGAATATTTCTTCAGCTTCTGGATGTTTACGCTGAAGCTTACCAACATGCTTTGGACCCAGAGGAAAGATTTGCTTTGGCCCAAGCGATCACTGACATCATGCAGAAGCCTTCACAGTTTGATCTCAACCTTGAATATTTTGTCAGCACTTCCAAAGATGAATGGATCTGTTTACAACTTCACCTCTAACTGCTGAGGGACATAGTAAACCAACAAGTAGGTTGAAGTTGCAGTTTATCCATCTTGGGGAAGTAGGAGATGAAATCCAGAATGGGAAGCTTTGATTATAGCCTGCCTGGATTTACAGTGTTAAAATGGGTTAAAACTAATGTAGCGGTGAAGTCTATGGGTGCTTTGTAAATTGAAGGCCTGAAGCTCAAGAACAGAAAGCTATCATTTCATTAAAATCAGGAAGAAAATGTTCTAAAGATTGCAGAGCTTTGTGTGTCACGTTAAAGCTACATCTCCTACCGTTTGAGACAATTAGAAATAATAGTTGAGAGGTGTGGAAGCTAAATAAAATTATAATCTGTATTTGTTCTGTAATGCAGTGGATAAGGAACTGTAGTAAGAGAGAAGAGACTTTAAAAAGAGTATAGACAGAGCTTCTACTTTAAAGTACACTTTGAAAAGCAGTGAGTTTCAGACAGTCATGAATTCCGGTGCTAATAATTAAAGCACAATATTTGAAAACCTCGCATTTTTCCTCTTGTTTAAAAATCTGCCACAGCTTTCCTCTGTATCCTGCCACAAGATATTTCCTTTCTCTGAGGTTTGATTTCAGAGGCTGCAAGTTGGGAAGTGTAATGAGTTTTAATGTAACTTGGCTTTTAGTCCATAAAGGGAAATTCGGGGTTCAGTACAAGAGGCTACCCTTGTGCTGCTGTTGCCACTAATGCCACCATATTGATAGCAATAAAAATGGAGCCTTGTCAGCATGGTTGGAGTTCAAATTTTGTTCTGAAGGAATATGAAAATTCAAAATAATTTTAGCACAATAGTTCCTCTAGAGTGGGTACGTATATAATTGATTTGAAAATGTATATATATATAGATATATATATATATGACTTTTTGCAACTTACATTTAAATGAAGAATAGTTGGGTTTCCCTTGATTTCTAGCTATGCGTGAATTTTTTTGGCTAATGTCACTTGTGTTTATTGCTGAGTTTTAGACAGATGCCCAGAGGGAATATGACCACAAGGTTTGTTGGGAGGATCAGAGAAGTGGCATCAGTGAATTTGGACTTCCTTATAATGTAATTACTAAGCAGCTTATCTCTCTTAACACTAGCTGGTGAGTAATTATTCAGTTCTATTTTTTTGTTCTAGTTTCTGTGACTGATTGTAAAAATCTGGGATCCAGCACCTGAAAAGAAGACTATTTGAAAAAATTACAGTCTTAAAGTGAATCAAGAAATGGATGAGTATCTCATGTTATTTAGTTTGATGCTATTTAGATAGCCAGAAAAACATTCAAGAAGGAAAGTGATTCCTCACCCACTGTCTTTACACTGTCCTTCCATGACAATGAATTAGATAATTGCATCTTGCAGTACATTAGGGCATTAATATTTCTGTGGGTACAGACTACTGAACAGTAATGATGAAAGTGGGTGCTGAGGTTAGCATCGCTTTAGACTTCTTGCATCAGTATCCTGACCTGGCTTCACCACTTTCACTGACCTTTGGCCACAGTCTTTCAAGCACAACTGCCCAGTTGTTGCTTGTCCTTAAACCAGGACATTTACATAGCAGCTAATGCACACCCAGAAGCCAAGAGCCCTTTGCCTCTGGTCTCTTCTGGGTTCTTGCCTCTGTCTCAAGCCCCTTGGCCTTATTCCTCCCCCCCTGTGCACATTTTGATTTTGTGTTGGTTATCTGAGGGCTTGTTTTCAATGGGCAGGCATAATAGATGTGAAAATGCCATTAATAAAACATGTCAGCTAATGAAAGAGAATTTTAATCATTTTCTGTTTTCATTAGCAAATGAGACTACTTAGATGTGTTCCAACATAATTACATTTATTAAGGCTTCAGTTCTATTTTCAGATTTGTTGATTGATTTCTGATGCCACTAAAGCCATTTCAATTTATTCGTGCAAATTAAGCAATTGCAAGGTTTCTTTGTATAAAATCCTTATTTGAGAGCTATTTATTATTTTTTTTTCCTTTCTTTCTTTGTGTTTGTTGGGGTTTCTTTTTTTTTTTTTTTTTTCGTAGTCCTACTTTGAAGAATATATATTTTCTGGAGGTTCACCCTTCTCTTGGTCTGGTGTGCTTGAGCCCTGAAATTCTTCAGTGTATCTACCAGGAATTCTACAGCATCTGCAGACCAAAAACAACCAGTAAAGTAAGTAACATGAGTGGCTAACTATGAAAAAACAAGAAACTTTTTACAGCTTTCAGATTCAAAAAGGTGTAAATTTCATTTTTCTGTTAGAGATGACTCTTTAAAGGAGAATTACTTGCTTGTGATTGGTGAAGATCAGTTCCATCCACATTTAAACCAAGATTTTTTTTCTGCAAATGAACACAGCAAAATAGAAGTTCTGTTCTCATGCTAAGAACAATCAGCTTAATGAGAAGGAAAATGCACACACTTAAACTGCCATGAGATCACAGTAAGTCTCATGCTACTTAGCCAGGTGAGTGTGTGTGCTGTCTGCAAAGAAAAAAACTCAAAAAAACAAACACTGGACATTAAAGCAAATATTGTTATAGGTGGAGCCAGTTATTACTTTAATGTCCACCATTTCCTGATGTAGAACTCTGAATTTGGTTGGTTATAATTTTGATAGATGCTAATTATTGTGAATGAAATTATCAATGCTCGATGTCTCTACTGGGTTGATTTTTTAATTTATTTTTCTTTAATTAGTCCAGCTTAGCTGTTGTTGAGAGCAAGAAATGGAAAATAAATTATTTCATCTGTTTTCTCTACAAGATGGTAATACAGCTATGCTTCGGAGTGTACATTTCAAGTTTGGCAACTCATTAGGTAGGGATATGCCATGCTTTCACTCCTGCCAAGTTTGTCCAGAATAAATTAAAATAAAATACACTATTACAACAGTCTCAGTGGGAAGACATTATCTGAAGTTTCTATGTGCCCTCATATACCTATAACCTGAGGCAAATAAGGCCTTGCCAATGTCCCTGCAATAATAGATCTGTTCTTAGTGATACACATTTCATTTGGGTCTGGGCACTGAAAGTGAGTCCAAGGAGCTATTAGCACAGACTGTCCCTCACATTGCCTTCACTGCAGGCAGAGGAGGAAGCTGGCTGAGCAGATTAGTGGGGACATGCGGCAGCTTTGCTGGTGGAGTGAGAGATGGGCTGGAGCAGCTGGCTTGGTAAGTGGGGTGGCAGCTAGTAAATGGGAATGGAAATTGAGGTAGGTGAAAAGCTGGGAGACACAGACAAGTTCTAAGACTTAGTGAGTTCCTTCCATTTGAAGGGAGAAGAAATAGAGGGAAAAAAGTGCACTGCAGACTGTGTCTGGATCAAGAAGGCACCTCGGGGGGATGGGGGTGGAGGGTTGAGAATTGTTTGGTAAGAGATTGTTTCAAGCTGTCCAAAAGCAGTGATAGGACTTGCTAATCAAGGGGGTAAAAATGAGAAGTTTGAGGCATAGAGACAGCATTGGTTAGATGAAGAGACTGTGAAGACAGTGCTGGGTAAGAAAGTATAGAAGCAAACTAAAGGCAGAAGGACACAGCATCCCAGGTTACTCCCCTCCCTGGCCTAGAGCAAAACCCAAAATTTACTTATCCAGCATCTCTCTGCTACCAATAAAACCCACTGGCACTGTCTTACTACCCTTGTCCACAGCAGAACACAAACAATTCTTTGCTTTTTAAATTTTAAATCCTAGAAATCAGTGACAGAGTTCTGTGATGGATCTTACAATTACCACACTGCTGTTGCCAAGGGGGAAAGGGAGGGATTTTGTTGTTTACTTCTTGCCCATTCCTTTTCCTCCAACAGAAGCTGCAGATGAAACAAACACACGCAAGCAGGCAATATTTAGGAAGACATTAAGGTGGTAAAAGTCAAGCATTTAAATTTTAGGAAATTTACCTTTGCCAGAGCAGATTTAATTTGGTTTCCTTTTGCATAGACATGATGATGCAGTCTTTACATGTTCACATTCTTTTTCTTTATTACTTGTTATGCTAAAATCAACATCTCTGTCCTTCCTAGACTGCTCTTTTTGCGACCCTGGACCTCATTCTTTCATGTTATTCCAACCCTTCACTAAGTATGGTGTTACAAAATCCAGTTTTTATTCTCCATCTGACTTCCTATACATCTTTCAACACTGTAATAAAAAAATTACTCAGGGGCGAGGTACAGATGCTGCCAGCCTGGGAGCAGGTGCTTGTCCTATGTAAAAATATCAGTGTGCCAAACAGAAAGAAAAGTGAATTCAGGACTTAAAAGATTAAATGATCCACTGGAAGCTGTGAGATCTTTCTTGCTCAACCCAAAGCAGGATCAGCTATACTTATGTTGTTGCCATGAGATAAGTATCTGTCCTGTTCTTAAACATGTCATATGATAGACTTTTTTCAAGCAGTCTGTTGTAGTGCTTCACAAGCTTCACCTTTAGCAAGTTGTCCTTAAAGTCTAGCATAGATGTGCCTTGCTATGGTATAAGCTTATTACCACTTCTCTTGTCCTCATTGGAAATAGAGAAGATTCTATTCTCCTTTATAGCAGCTCCATGAAGAAGCACATAAAGATGGATTACCCTGTCCCACCAACCCAGAGTCATAGAATTACAAAAGCACATTGTACAACACTGGGTAAGAGGGACAAATTAAAGTTGCACAACTTCTGACACTTAACTTTGGGATCTTCCTTTTCAAACTTTGTTGTTTGGTGTTTTTTTCCCCCAGTGTAGCTGTGAAGGTATAGCTAATGGTTGGTGTTAAAATCTAGACTTTTATTGCTAATAACTGTGTGGCTGGGTTCATGTTTCCTCATAATCTGTGATTCACTGGTCACAAGCAGCAAAGTGTGAAGCTGTTCTCAACTCTAGGAGTGGCCACATCTGCCCTGCCTGGCATGAGCAGGGTGGCACAGTTGTACAGGTTGTAACAGACAAGGAGCATCTTTTCCTGCAGAGCTGTTCCTGCCACCATTTCCACAGTACAACAGCCAATGGACCATTGTCTTCTTTCCAGCTATCCACATTACCAAGCTGCAGCTTTTGATCATTTTTCTTTCCTGGGGTTTCTGCTCTTTTGGAGTCTTCCACCACCCCCACAGAAATAGGGTCTAGCTTTGCTGAGTTAGGTGACCATATGAGTTTGCTGTCCCAATTTTGGAAGCATCATATGTACAGAGACACCTCTGCTGGGATCTGCACACTCTTTAGAGGAGGAATGGCCTCAGTTAGTGATAAGTGAACCAAGTTACAGATCCCCTGATTTAGAGAGGTGCATACATACAAAAGCCTTCTGAATTTTGATTTTAATAAAAAAGGGAAATATCTCGTGTTAGATATAGAAAATAAATAAAATAAACTTCATTAAGTCCTTCGAGTAAAGCCAGGTTTATAGAATTAGCGTCTTTATCTTTGTAGTGGCAAAACACTAGTGTATATTTTAGGGGTCAGGATAGGACAGGGTGGGTTCAATTCTGACCTTGCATAGGTTGCAAGTCAGAAGCAATTCAAGTAATGATTTATTCCAGGAAAAGAAAAAGGACAACAGTCCCCTAAAGTATTTAAAGAACTTTGTTGTCTGTATGTAAATGATTTCTCTGTTTCCATATATTTTTCCTTCCCCTTTCTTTGCAGTTATTTGCTGAGGTACTGATAGAAGACCCTGGGCCAGTGCAAGAGATTTCTTTGTCACTATTTAGGTGGGAGCAGATGAAGAAAAAAAGATAGGCAGAGAAAAACAGCTCTTTAACCTGGATTCCTTTTTCACACTCCTGGAGCTTGTCATGCTGATGGAGGTGGCAAGTGGGAGTGCACAGTTAGCCAGGTCAGTGGGTCAGTAGTGCTGTCTTAGTGGCCTCAGAGAAGTGTGGTTTGTAGGGAAAAAGTACCTTCTTTTAAATGGACTGCCTACTACAGCTGGAAATAAACATAGACAAGAAGAAAGGTGATTTATGTTGTGGGAGATATGTTTGCTTGTTATGTGGAGATGGAGTCTACCTGGGGTTTGCAAATGTTCATTTGTTTCGAAAGCTGAGGCCACACTGCTCCTCAAAGATTAACAGGAGAAGCCCTTTCCCAGTGAAAAGACCAAAATTTTGTCAAAAGGAGGAGGAGCAGGAGGAACTCACAGATCGAATGAGCACAAAGATGCCTCCTCCTGCAGAGTTTTACAAAGATGATTATTTTAACTGCCTTCTTATGAAGAGTAGTGCAATATAAGAAAAGGCACACAGGAAGTATAAGCTTTGTTCACCATTAGAGTTAGGACAGCATAAAAATTGTTCTGGCTATGGTGATCCTCACAATGCTAATGAAATAATCTACACAAGGGAAGTCAGTGCCATGCATTTATGGAGTTATCAGCTGGAGGATATGACAGTTGGTACAGGAAGACAAAGAAGATAAGGACTGAGCTAATGGGGAGACTACAAAGGGTAGTGTTGAACTGCTGGCATGGAGGCAGGTTATTAGTGAGATTCCTATTGTTCAGCTCCATATTACTTGACATTTTTATTAATGATCTCAGTAGAAAACATAAGAGGGTGTTATTAAATCCAGGACATTGTAGTGCTGGCAGATAAAACTGATATGAAAAATAAATGGAATATCTTACAGGAAGAACTCACAGTTCTGAGGACTGGAGTAGTAGAATGGAGATTAACATCAACGGCACAAAGCTTAAGGTTATGCATAATAAAAGGAAATTCTCCTGTGAACTTTGAGCTTATTAGTTGGAAGCAACAGAGGAGGAGAAAGAACTGGTTGTTTAGCTGGCCATGGCATGATTGTAAACTGCCATCATTCTGCAGCTGTGGTGAGGGAAAGCCATTATATCTTTATATGAATCAGGCAATGAGTTTTGTAACCAGTAGAGAGAGGGAGAATTGATGTTGTGTACGTGATTCTGCTGTGGCCTCACCTGGATTATTAAGTACAATTTGGAGATTTGTTTTCAGGCAAGATGAATCCAGATTGGAATGAGAGCAAAGATGATCTAATAGCTTGCTGGGAGGAAATAGAGAATGCATTTTACAAAAGCAAATGAAATATCTTGGCTTGTTTATCCTAGCAAAATGAAGACTGAGAGAAGATAAGAATTTTCTCTATAAATGCACTGGGAAGATAAGCACTGGGAATGGAGAGGACCTATTTAAGCTAAAGGCCAGTTTTGGCAGCAGAACAAATGGATTTAATCACTCTGAATAAAATAAAGCTGGAAATTAAAAGGGGATTTCTAAGAATCAGGAAAAAAAAAAGAGTTCTGGAAAGGAAAGAGTGAAGAGTAGAAATTTTTAAGTGGGTTTTCATTCATTTATGAAAAGGATTTGTGGGACATGATTGCTTGCAATAGCAAAGTTGATTGTGTAGAATAGATGACATTCCAGTGTGATTTTTCTTTGTCTTAACCCTTTCTCCAGCTTTCTTCTTGAAAATTTAGAGTCTGTATCAAAACATAAGCAGCATGTATTTTCAGCAGCTGAAAACCTAGACATCTTTAAGATAGGCGTGCCACAACCATTCAACTTATTTTGGTTGAAAACCTAATTTTCTGTCCCAGCTCTTTTCCATTAAGATGAGTTCTTGAACAGCTATAATTTGATATCTGGAACTTTCTTGGGCAAACTAACTAACAGGTTAATGTACTTCAACCTGGGCAATTCCATGAAGCAAGAAGATCTCCTTTCTTGGCAATTTTTGTTTCTTGTGTGGATACTCAGCTTCTAATAGACTATAGATTCTAGTTAAACTTCTTCCACTGGTTGAGAGAACTCTCTGTTCCTTCACTCATGCACATACATATAAACACACACACTTATTTTCTGGTAATTAGTAAGGGGTAAGGTTACACTGCAATTTTTCACTTAGCTGAAAAATCAATATCCAATCGCCTTTATTTCACAAAACCTGTAGGAATTTAATATCTTGAAAGTCCTGTCTCTGTAACAGAATTCGTTAATATTCACCAACTGATGTAAAAGTTATCCAGAGGAGACAGTTGAGGAGACTGGATCATCTCATGGCTGAATGTCTTGTGAGAACAGGACTAAGAGGACATACTCATATGAGGTGACATACTTAGAAAACCTTGAAAAGTAGATGTAAATTGTCATTTTCCTGTATGGGAAGTCAGCAGAAAGTTGTGACAAAAAGTAAGGTTTCATGATGCATAGGTAAGGTCATTATCTTCACTTAAATAGGAGATGGTTAAGTCAGTCTAGATACCAGTACAAACGTAAATAGTTTATTCAATATGACATTTCGAGGGGCTATTTTTACATCTTCTTTTGATGGGATGAAGCTCACAGTTCAGTGTAATTTGAGTTATATGTAACTCTGTTAGATGCTCAGATTCAGACTGAAACATCAGCAAGGTTAGTAATTGTCTTTCCTGCTGTGCAGAGTAAAATAAATGTACCTACATTTGTGGATTCCTCTACCTTATACCATAGCTCCTGTCAGACTTTTGAAGGTGATCTACCAGAATTACTCCCATTACTTGCCTACCCCTCTGTTTTCAGAGTAGAAGGTCATTCACATCTAAAAGTACACATTTGTCATGTAGGTACTGTTCCTTACAGCCCTTGTTGCTTCTGTTTGTTCATCAGGGTTCTTCAGTTCCTCAGTATTTGTCTTCTACCGTCTTATGAAAAGGGGCATCCTTTGGTAAAGTAGGAGAGTTAGACAGTGCAGCTTTAGTCTGAATTTTGCTTCTCTATTTTCATTTGACACAGTCACATGTTTTAATCTCTTTTTTTTCGGTATGTTTTCTCTTCGCACAATATTAATAAGCTGATTTGTGTGCTGATGTTTGTTCTGTACAGGCAATTCATACGTCTATATTGGGTAAATAAGAGAGCAACATTTATAAAAATTACACAGAGCTCTTTTTTTTTTTTTTTTAAGACCTTAGAGTTGATTTTGGCTCTCCTCCATATGATTACTGACTGATGCTCATGATGTCTTTCATTTATTATTTTGTCTCCTCCCCTTTTCCTTACTTTGCAGGCAGGGAATGCTACCTGATTTTATAGGACAAAGAGATAAGTCTTCTAGGTCCTATTTGTGTCTTTCTCACATTCTTACAACATAGCTTCTCTGTGACCTGGTTTCTTGACTGAAAAAACACCTGCCTTAGATGTCAGGAGGAAGTAAGGGAGTGTTTTATTCCTTAGCAGTCTTTTTTTTTTTCTTTTTGACATCTTCTTACACTACATGAGGAGAACCATCACAGGCCAGATCAGTGTTCCTATGGTCTTGCATCTGAAGGAGTGCAGGGATGGATCCATAGGGAGGAAATATAAAAAGCAGGGCAATGCCCAATTTCAGACAACTGCTGCTTTAGAGATTTCCTGAGGTAGTGGTTGCACCTAGACCACATGTTTACTGGCTGCTGATGGACTGCCCTCATAATTTACTATACTGGGGAGGTTGTATTGGGGTGATGTAATACTAGGGAATTCTAGAATAAATGTTTCTTAAGTTATGAAGTTGCTGTTTTAATAGTAATAATGTGTACAAGCTCTGCTTGTCCATTGAATCTTCCTCCCTGGAAGTCAGTTCCCTTCCCAGTTTTTAGTCTAAAGAAGTCCTTTCTAAATAGGGACATTTAGCATATTTCCCTTGATTTTCCCTTATGACATTGTAGGCTTGCAAGTTATTGTCACAGAATCACAGAATCACAGAATCACAGAATAATCATGGTTGGAAAGGACCTCCTAGATCACCAAGTGCAACCATACCTATAAGAACAAAAAACACCTAAATACCCGACCAGTAGGAAAAAAAAAAATAAATCCAACACACAAGCCCCCTACATGCCTGCCCCAAGAGCATGTCATGAAGCACCATGTCAACTTGTTTCTTAAGTAACTCCAGGGATGGTGAATCAACCACTTCCCCAGGTAGGCTGTTCCAGTGCCTCACCACTCTCTCCATGAAGAATTTCTTCCTAATATTTAATCTAAACTTCCCCTGCTGTAACTTCAGACCATTTCCCCTGGTTCTGTAATTAGTAACTAAGGAGAAGAGGCCACCATCCTGAAAGGCCACCTCCTTTCAGGTAGTTGTAGAGGGCAATGAGGTCCCCCCTCAGCCTCCTCTTCTCCAAACTAAACATGCCCAGCT
>WUAM01000395.1:5757804-5771333 GCA_024336885.1 Actenoides hombroni
TGTGGCTCCTCACTTGGCTCGTTCAAGCAGTTCCCCATCCTGCTTTAACTGGGGGGCCCAGAATTGGACACAATATTCCAGGTGTGGCACCACCAGGGCAGAGTAGAGGGAGGGGAAAACATCTCTTGACCTGCTAAGCACACCTCTTCTAGTACACCCCAGGATGCCATTGGCCTTCTTGTCCACAAGGGCACATTGCTGGCTCATGTTCTACACTTGCCCTTATTATATTTCGTTAAATTTCTCCCTGCCCAACTCTCCAGCTTGTCTAGCTCAAATATTTCTACTAGTTTTATTGTAAAGATACCATTATGGGTATAGATTTTGCCTTTTACAAAATTCTTCTTCATACAGCATCTGGCTAAAGGTGAGAACATGGATTCTGTATGAAACTGCTTGTGATTCTGTATCTTGTGCTGAATACAGGTTAGGCAAGGCCTTTAGGAACTTACCAGGTAGTAAAAAGCAAACTCCTTCTATGCAACCCCCTAATGGCAATTCTGTTTTTGAAATAGCCAATTATTTCGTTTAATGTACTCATAAGCTTCTTGTCATCTCAGTAGGCTATATGAGTGTATGAAGAAATAGCTACTAGCTGCAGGCTCCTTTGGAAAATATTTCAGAATTTGTGAGAAAAATTCTATGAACCAGACTTGAACAAAATAATTCTGAATTTATTTACAAGACTGTCTTAACTGGGTCTGGCATATTGGTTGAAATCTTTCTTAATGTTTAACCTCCTTGTAGTTCTAGAATTTCATAGTTTAGATATTTGTAATACTATATATAATGTGGGGGTTTTTAAAAAATCATATTAATAGAAAATGTTACAAGTGTTTTAGATTTGTTAGATTCACAGCACTTGTAAGTTTTACATGATACTAAGAAGAAAATACTGTCTTATTTATAGGATGAAGTTCTGAAACTCAAGAGAAACATCATTGTGGAATATTGCCATAAGCATATCTGATATAGATGTTTACTATATGTCTAATATATATTTAATATAGACCTAGTATAGACATATCCACACAAAACCATCATGTTTTAAACATAACTCTTGCTCCAAGGGCATTTTTTTCATGTGGATAATATGAACTTAGGGACTTTCTATTCAGAATATTATGAATATACCTGTACACCATTTTGCAAGCTGATGAAAAGAACATTTTTACTGGTTTAGAGGGATAGCATTGCAGACAGTACAAGTCATGTTGCTGGGTAAGTAGAAAGTATGCCACTTGGTTTCTTTATGAGGAAAAAGAATTGGTGATGGCACACTAAGTAGAGACACACAACAATTTATTGGTATTTCAGCAGAAATATCAGATAAACATCACTGATATGACCAATAAATTTTAGTGGAAGTAATGTGCAGTACATCAGAGAATGAATGAGTGCAATGTACTTTACTGTGAATTCGATTTAGTTTGTAAGACAACTTGGGAGAAAACAAGAGGTTCAAACAGACTTAGACTTGATTTTATTTTATTTTTTTTTAATCCTGTGTTATAATGTCAATGTTCAGTATTTTATGGGTTTTATTCACAGGTGTGTTTACATTTCTGCACACAATATCATGAGGTTGAGCACACAAGCCAATAAAGAAGGGGGGAAAAAAAAAAAAAAAGGAAATGGGCAATTTCTAGCCTATTTTCACTGAGAAATGGACCATACTTGATATACTGCCCTAGGCTACTTTATGCATTACTTTTCTACTAGAGTGCATAGCCTGTTATGAAGCCACCTAAGAGCTGTATGTTCCAGACCCACTCTGTCAAAAGACTGGGCAAGAACCTGGCATGTGACCAGCATCTAGGTCTGTCTTCTCCTCAATGCCCAGGTAGACAGATGTTCAGCTGAGCAGCTTTGGGAAAGAGCAGGCCAAGGAGCTAGCTGTGAAGAGTGCAGCTACTTCAGTAAGCCATGTTTTGCAAATGATGTGGAGTTGTGCCATGCTGCAGATGCAGACTACCTTTAACCCAGGTACAGCTTATCAAGTGTGTGGGTAAGGCCAGACCGATGGGTCCAGGGACAACATGCAGCTGGGGGTTGGGGTGGAGTTTCGGAACAGCTCAGTGATGATGAAATCTGACTCAGGGTCACACTGCCTTATTCCCAGTTCTGCAATGAGCTTGTCATCTTACTTAGCTCCTTCCTGCTTCTGCTTCCGCTTCCTTATTGTAGTGCAATACCACAAAGCGGCTGCTGTATTAATTTGTGGGTATTTCTAAATCATTTTAAAGACATCTGTGTGATGAAAATCATTAAATGTAAACTTCACCTTGGTTCTTAAATGCCACTTTCACAATTTTTATCATGCTGGTTGTCACAGTACCAAGGAATCACAGATTGTAAATTTTGCTGTAGAGGATGACAAAGATGTTCATACAGAAAGAAATTAGGCTCAACAACGGTAGATCTTATCTGGACCAATGACGCTTTGCACAACACTGCATATTTTAATCATACATTTTTAGGCTGAATCAGTGTGTGTCCCAGTATTCCCTGAGAGATCAGCTTACTGGGTGCTACAGTAGCTTAAGAAGCCTCTTAGATGATTTCCCTGTCATTGGAGAGAAGTACTTCATAACTGGACTATCTCAAGGAAAAAAGGAGGAGCAAGACTTAAAGAAAAACCTTGCAGCTGATCCCAGGTTTGTATCATATTTGCAAGCATGTTTCTAGGGGCCAGTCCTCAGTCCTCAGTCAGTGCATATTACTAAGTAAAGGTGAACACTTTTCTGTAAGGGGAATGATAGTCTAAAAGTACCCCAAGCAGTGTATTCTCCCAGTCTTCAGGCAATTTTTGATGGGTGAAGAATGTCCGCAGTCAGAGTAATGTGCAAACGCTGGCATTTGGAGAAGGAAAACTTTAGAAATGTGCTTGCTTCTAATCCCAGCACTACATATAAGGGGAATCCAGATGGATAATCTCATTTGCAGGATGTAAAACCTCTCCTTGAAAGATTAAGCCTAGGTAGTGAGTGTTGTTTTACCCTTTAAATTTTATTTATTTAAGATTTAAATGAAACCTGTTAATAAATTTCAAGCATGTGACTTGTCAGAAGTTAGGAAAGGAGAGGAAGAGTACACAATAGACTAGGGGATGATCCTGTATCATCTGCTCCTTTCAGAAGGAACATTTTTTTGTCTATGTCACAACTATCTCCTTCCTCAAAACTAATGGTGAGCAAGGCAAGCCCTTCTGCTGACTCTCTGTAAGTCTCCAGGTTCCCCATGTTAGCACAAGCAGGCAGATGGGTTTAGGTGTGAAAGTAGTCCCCCAGCACTCTCATTTTCATAGAATCACAGAACAGTTAGGTTGGAAGAGACCTTAAAGATCATCTCTGCCACACGCAGAGACACCTCCCACTAGAGCAGGTTACTCAAAGCCCCATCCAATCTGACCTTGAACACTTCCAGGGATGGGGCATCCACAATTTCTCTGGGCAACCTGTTCCAGTGTCTCACCATCCTCACAGTGAAGAACTTCTTCCTAATATCTACTCTAAATCTACCCTCTTTCAGTTTTAAACCATTACCCCTTGTCTTATCACTACACTCCTTCATAAAGAGTCCCTCCCCAGCTTTCCTGTAGGCACCCCTTAAGTACTGGAATGTCTTCCCAGAGCCTTCTCTTCTCCAGGCTGAACAACCCCACCTGTCTCAGCCTGCCCTCACAACGGAGATGCTCCAGCCCCTTGATCATCATCATGGCCTCCTCTGGACCTACTCCAACTCTCTCTCTTATGCTCAGGGTCCCAGAGCTGAATACAATATTCCAGCTGGGATCTCATGAGAGCAGAGTAGAGAGGAAGAATCACCTCCTTTGACCTGCTGCCCGTGCTTCTCTTGATGCAGCCCAGGATGCAATCGCCTTTCTGGGCTGCGAGTGCACATTGCAGGGTGATAATTGGTTTTTCAACCACCAATACCCTGAAGTCCTTTTCCACAGTGCTGCTCTCAATACAATCCTTGCTCAGCCTGTATTTGTGCTTGGGATTATCTCAACCCACATGCAGGACCTTGCACATCTTGTTCCCCAGCAATGGAGAGGCTCAGAAGCAAACACAGAAAGAGTATTTGTTAAGGTTCAGACAAAAGATTTAGTTTCCATAATAAAAGTTGGGAGTGTCATTACAAGCTCCACAAATCATAAAATGTGGTTCAACAAGATACTTGAGAAGGTGACCATCACCCCTTCCCTGTTGTTTAACTGCATGTAGCTGCAGGCTTGTGGAGATACAACAGTTAGGGGCTAGCTCTTATCTGTCAAGTACTTGCTGGAAAGTAACCCCACCAAAGGCCCACAGTACAGGACATTTTTTCTTCCTTCATCTACCTACTTTTATTGGGTGTTGTCTAAGCCACTGTATTTTGTGCTCCTTTCTCAGATGCCATGAGAAGCTTTTGAACTTTACGGTATTTTGAATATTATCATAAAAAGCTGTACAAGGGCCATTCGCAACACATTCACTCTTAGCTTTAGAAGGAGCCTCCTCTGGACACAGTAATGGGAGAGATAATAGCAATCCTAGAGCAAAATATTTTAGTAGAGTTACATTTCAAGCTATCTCCCCACTCCAGGTTGTTTCAGTCTGGGGGTCTGTGAGTCACACAGTGTCCATCTTCTGCCCTGAACTTGTCTGGGAGTTAGGACCAAAAATAGTGACATGTCATAGCAACTGTTTTGGTTGCCATCCTAGTTTATCAGCAAGGACTGACTCAAACATGATTTATTTGCACAGAGGAGATGTGTTCAGCTGCAGTACCTATATTTCTGCAGTTCATGCTATGTGCTACCTCCTACTCTTGGTGTCATGGGGACATCGAGCAAAGAATAAAGCCATGGTGCATTTCAGGACTACACATCTTGTGACAGAGAAGGTCTTGCAGAGCATTAACTCTGATGGGATATTCAGCATACAGATCTGTAAGTCCTAGCATTGTGCACCCTAACTAGATGTTGGCTTGTGCCTCTTGAACCTGCAACTTTCAACAGCAAGAAAATATTTCAGTACCCTATAATACTTTATAGGGTTATACTATTATGCTTCTTCAAAACTGTTAATATAAGCATATTAACTTATAAGCAGTTACATGTTGTCCTTTTACATTTTAAAGTGAAATATCTGAAGCAATGAAACATTCCAGAAAATAAGCATGTACACATATATCTGCCCTTTTTTTTTTTAAATAGCCTTGAATTTTCTAAGGTTGTCTTTTCTCCTCCTGTGCTTTGACTCTTGCCTGTGTCTCTCCAGCAGCTTGTGGCCCAGACACACTCAGGTCCATATTGCTTATATAAGGAAGAATTTTTTTACAGTGAGGATGGTGAAACACTGGAACAGGTTGCCCAGAGGTGGTAGATGCCCCACCCCTGGAAACATTCAAGTTCAGGTTGGACAGGTCTCTGAGCAACCTGCTCTAATTAAAGATGCTGTTGCTCACTGCAGGGGGTGTTGGACCAGATGACCTTTAAAGGCCCCTTCCAACCCAACCCATTCTATGGTACTATGATATATGAAGGAGGCCGAGAGCCGATCCTTACCTAGCGGAGGGAGGCAGACACAAAGGTGTCCAGAGAGCAGTGCACATGGGGAACACTGCAGCGCACCCTTCGCACCTGCATTGACCTACCCCTGCTCAGGCTGGCATGGAAATGGGCGTTCATGCCGGAAAGGGAGCTGCAGGGAGCTGGAGAAAAGGCTTATTAATTAAAAATAGCTCCTGTCCTTTCAGCCCCTCTGCCCTTTTGTTGTCCCCCCTTTATCAGCTACTACCAGTTAATGTTTCATTTTCTGTCATTCAACTGAAGCTCCAAGAAGCACCTTGTAGACAGCAACTGTCAATTAGTTATGATGAAAGCAAAAATTTAGCTTCCATCTTGCCTGCATTTAGAGGGTTATAGCAGGACATTAATTCAATTGTTTTCTTATCTTCTGAACTAATCTTATTGCCTGCGTTTGTGTCTGCCAGGCGCTTGGGGGGTGAGCAGGTACTGTCTTCCCTGTCCCTCCCTCTTTCCCTTCCTCTGAGAAGGATCTGCAGCGGGATGGAAGAAACAGTGTATGTAGTGTCCAGGGGACTAGTTACAATGGGGGAAATATAGGGAAGAAAAAAGATAGGTGGGGCGTAAAGAGGGAGAAAAAGAAGAAAAGTAGAAAGGAAAGACTCTAGGTGAGAAGCAGAAGAAATGAGAATGGGTAGAGTTATAATAAAAGATTTCTGCAAATATGTATTTCCATAAGCCTGAAGCTCGTTACATAAATGGGAAATGTTTGAGAATAGCCCACCTAACTTTAGATGCCTGTATCTGACTAAGCTCCCCTGATAATAAGTCAGTGCTTTGAAGGGATGCCTTGTTTCAGACGGCTTTTGGATGAGATGTGTTGTTGTCCTAGAAGTGCCTTTCTCTCTCCAGGGACTCAGGGGAGGTGCTTATACTGCACCATCTGGATTTGGTCAAGTGAACCCCTTGCACTTCCTGGTTTTGTTATCTTATACAGAGTCCAGCTGCAGCAGCATGAAGGAGAGGTTGTGGATACATAATCTGTGTCCACTCTTGCTGGCTTACCCAAGCCTTAACAGTACCCATTAGAAAAAAGGCAGAAGCACTTGGGTGCAGCAGAAATGTTATATGACAGAAGATAGTAAAAGACTCTCACAGCAACTGCCATCTTAGAAGTAAATGTTAGAAGCAGGAAGAAAGAGGAAAATGCAGGGCTGTGGGTTTTGTGCTGTTGTGCCATCCTGTTCTTCCAACCCCACCTCTTTCTTTGTTCCCAGATTTGGCATATGAAACTAGGTCATAGCTCTTAGACATGTTTTAAAAGATGACAGAGCAACTCTGGGATGTTTTGGAGGTTTTCTAGGGTTTTTTTTACATATGTAGAAAATCTGAGTTTGGGGATTATACTGTGCTTTAGCTGTTTCTTGGGAAACGGCACTGCAAATTGTTCATGTGTTGCTGGGGTAGGCAGCACCTGGGCTTAGCTGGCTGGAGTGGCCTGTTCTTATTTTCTCTGCAAAGAAGTTAGGTGTCACATCATAGCAGGGTAGCATAGTGTTGGAACCCCTTTGCAAACATGGCTACAGAGAAGCCACCCTTAACGTCCTGTGGTGAAGTGGGGAAGTACAGCATCTGGACTGTGTATGTGCTTCTGCCTTTGGAGGAAACCCCAGCCACCCTGTTGGCACTCTTCCTGCTGGTATCGTTTACGGGCTGTGATGTAAAGCAGAGGAAACAGAGAGTGTGGATATTAATCTCACCCCGAAAAGTGTCACTTGTCTGGTTTCCTTATTTGTGCTTATCATTCTAGTGCAAAAGTTAGTAGGGCACAGCTGGTTAAACAAACCCTGCCCAAATATAATTTCCGTGCTTACAACATGGAGTATTTAACCTTTCATTACTCCATCCCACCCAAACCAAAGGTCTATTTTTTGCATTCAGCTTTGCCTTTTTTTCAGACAAAAGGAAAAAAAACAAACACAAAACCAACCCTGCAAAACGTACTTCAAAAGAAGCTGGACTTAATCTCTAAGCTGAATTTATAACTTATATTTCAGACTGTACTAGCTGCATGCTGTACTTCATATTTGTGTATGTGAAGACAAGAAACGGCACTTTATATATAAAAACAGGAAAATACATTATTTATGCAATAAATGTATTTTCCTATCTTCTGACAAAAATAAGTGGGCTGCCTACTAGTAATTACACATCATATTTGAAAATAATGATACAGATTTTTAATGCCTGCTATGCCCTGCCTGTTTCCTCTTCTAGTCAGCAAAAGCATGTTCCCTGGGGAAGAGACCCTGAATGACCTCAGCACAGCAGCTCATGTCCTTGCTTTATAAGTCAGATGCTTCAAGAAAGTTTCTTTCAAATTTATCTCAAATTCAGCAGGTTTTGGAGGTCAAACATTTGCCTTGTATTTTACATATCAAAACTAAATCATGTTAGGTCTAAAATACACTTGCACCAAACTTTGGAAGCAAATCCTATGTTGAAATAACAGTTTTATGAAACTTAAAAAAAAAAAGGCTTTCTGGGAAGTGACAGGCAGAAAGCCTCAAAATGATAAACACCTCTCACTTCTTGCAATAACTCAGATCCTTCCATCCTCAGCCACACTCTTTGCTGTCTCCAGATGGATGCACCTTCCTTGCCTTGTGGTTCATCCCTCACCCTGCTGAAGTGCTGATCATGTTCAAAATGCCTCCAGAGAAGGTCAGTGTCTGCTAATACTAAAAGAGATTTTTGCTCTAGGCAAAGCCACACACATCTTTTTGTGTGGATTACAATTTAGCTTGTCACTGGAGGTGGGGAAATATCCATCAGTGGTTTCAAACTGGATACAGCTAGCATGTGCCACTGATGAAGGGTGTTGATGAAGAGTGCCTGCCAGGAAGGAGACCACTTTGGTTCTCTTGATTTAGAGGTAGAAACAAAAGTAAAAGCATCCTGTAGTTTAAAAATCAAAATTAATTAAGACAGACCCCAGCCATGCTGTGTTGCTTTTTCCTATTTGTGAAAGTATTCCCCATCCCACCAGTTTATCAAGTATTGTCCCTGTGTCCCAATGTACACAGAAGCAGCAGACTGGGACCTTTATATCCTCTGACTAGTTTCTGATGAAATGAGGAAGAGAGGAGACAGGAGGGAGAAGGGACCTGGGCTGGCCTTGGCAGTGCAGGAGCTGGAGACAGCGCCAGTGCAGGGAGGGGAAGGACAGAGAGGAAAAGGCTGCCTGTCTGTCTCTATTTGGACAGACATAAACACTGAAAAAAAGCAGTTGTAAGAGACACTGGGGAAGCAGTTTCTAAACCAGCAGCTGTGACACCAGATAGGACAGTGACATCTGGGAATGATATCCCAAGCCTGAACAAAATCCGGTACTTGACCTTGGTCTGGGAGCCCCAGCACCATCCCGGAGAGGTCTCATTTGGTGCCTGGGAGTGGTTGTGGCCCAGGAAGCAAAAATATTTGCTACTTTGGCGTGTTTACTTAGGGAAAATCATCTGAATGGTTTTATTTGTGCATTAGCCCTGTCTCAGGCTGCTCAAAGAGCTCTCCACATAACCCTAGAATGTTGGTACATTTTACAACATGGTTTCCTATCTCCTGGCTTTTACTCAATTGGGAAATTCCCCAAGCTTTTTTTGTGCCTTAAACTCACAGCCTCTGATCCCAGACTGGGGAGGGACTGACAAGATTGGTAAGTAACAAATACTGTGTGCTTAAGGTAGATGGTTCCAGATGCAAGAGTGTGAAATGCTGATGGTGAGAAAGGGATAAAAGGAGCATGAAGATGAAATTGTTGTCAACTGAAGAAGTCAAGAGGAAATTCGGTTCCATTTTTCTTCTTCTTGCTCCATTTTACTGGTGAAAGAGCATCATATTTCAGGAGCATACCCACAACATCACAGATCTGTTGCAGTCTCACAGAAAAGCAATGTTATTTACCAGGCTTGGGAAGTCTGCTCTGACAGGGAACAGAAAAAAATGGTTCAAAAATTGCTCTTCTGCCTCTAGCAAGTGTCCATTAAGCCATCTGATCAGCCTATGATGTTTTTTTTCTTTACCAGAGACTAAAAAGGGCAGGCTTGGGTTCCTCTAGTAAATCTGTCACTTGATTCTTTTTCCAAAAGGCGAAACAGCGGAGGTGTGTGTCACCTTTCAAGAACGTGTACTTGTGCAGAAATAGTACTGGTTTCTCTAAGAGCTTCAACCTGTTATTCAAGTTAAACTGTACTGCAGAAGTGGGATTTACCTACCTTCCCTTTAGTGGTTAGCAGTGAGGTATGTAACTACTGGTCTCTAACCTCAGCTGTCAGTGGACACATGCTGAACACTGTTAAAAAAGACAGTGACAACCTTCAGAGGTGTTGCTCATCCCGAGGTAAAAGGTGTTCAGAATGAGTGGGATGAGACCCTCTTTGGAGGTGCCTAAGATTGCAGAAGCCCAGTTAAACCTGATGCCTGATAATTAGGCGACTAAAGTCACATGAGATAATCCGGCTCCAAGTGCTGAAGTGCTCTTGGCATTTGGCTTTTCAGCCACTAGATTATTGCCACAGTATAGTGAGCTGGAGTTTCAAAACATGGCACATTATGTGTACCTCCTCCTCTGCGTAGGGGTGTGTTTTGTGGCTGGACCATTTTCATGCTACCTAGAAATGCCCGTGTTCATATACCTGTATGTTTGGTGCTGCTCAGATGCAACTCAGGAGTGAAAATTTTACCTGCAGAGCTTCTCTTCCATCCTGGCATCTTTTAAAAAATGAAAAATAGATTATGACAATTGGATAAAAATAAAAATTCTACAAGAACTGGGAAAAATATATAAAAGACTAGCTTTGTCTTTTAATGTCTCCAGATTTTATCCCTTATGTATTTTTCTTTTTATGTGAGTAAGATTTTTATTATCAGGTCTGAATTTATCTCCTTGAAATTTAATTTTGGAAGGGAAGAAAGGACTCAGTGAATCATAAATACTTATTACAGGTTTTATTTTAATACTCTGCTTGTGAATGTTTGAGTTTGAAGTGGGTTTATTTTCTCAAACAAAAAGCACTGCCTGATTTTTCCTTTTGTTTTTCTGTGGTGTGAGCTCATTGTACCATCAAGTGCATATTAGTAACTTCATCTGTATATGGCTGAGAGGGCTCATGTAAATTAGCATGTTTAACGAGCTTTGAAACAATCAAGAAGCCTGAGCTCAGTGATCAGTGAGAAACCACATAACCAGTCGCAGGAGAAATATCATGTTCAATGTATTTCAGTTTCAGACATATCTAATGTGTGCCTAGCTACCACACTTTTAAAACAGGAAACACAGACAATGATGGAGTCCTCAGTATTCTGCTCTCTCTATAGCACATTTTGTACAGATGATTTGACTCCCTTGCTCATGACCAAGAGATCTTTCTTTGAGGCTGCTGCTGCTGTGGAATGATTTCCCTCTCCCCCAGATCAGACCATATAACTTTCTTAAACGATGGCAGCCCCTGCAGCCCAACAGAGATAACTATGGGTTTCTAGAAGAGGTGCTTCCAAGTTCAATCACTTCTGAGGTGGCCATGTCTCGGGAGGCAGTCAAGCCCTGTGCAGCCACTTCCTACAAACACCAAGCAACAGCAGGTGCTTTTGTAAGGGTAATGACTTGTAGAGACCCTTTGCTTAGAGAAGGTTTTTGCTAGGCTAAAAGGGAATATAAAACTTGAGAGACTCAGCAGAAAAATATTCATTAGCTTGTAGAACTGAACCCCAATAGTACTTTATGAAAAACAGCTGGAAAAGTTGTCCCTATCATTCCTTATCAGGGAGTAACTAGTTTAGGTCTTTGGAGTAAGTTAAATGCCATCTCAGGGCTTGATTCTGCTTCTGCCTGACAAATCTAATCTAAATATAATAATTAATAGGATAACCACCATCTTTGCTGGCATTTTATAATAATTGACGTTTTAATGGGAAAGGCTAATAAAAGAACCATTCTTTTGAGAAGCTTGTACCTTTTCATTCCTACACCTTTTCCTCTCTGACCTTACTACATCCTCATAATTCTTCACCTGCCACAATCTCTTTTCTTAGAGCCTGCTTCTGTAGCTCCACACTACAAAACAGGAGGATGTAAACACATTCTTTTTCTGCCTCCCAAGGGAGGGATGAAAAATGAGGAAAGTCCTGAAGTATAAAACTGCCATGAAGTCCACCAGAAGAGAAACAACTCCTGGACTTGCTTTTGAGTAACAGGCAGGACTGAGTTCAAAATGCTGCAGTTGGAGAGCTGTGCTCTAAGAGCAGCCATGATGTGCTTGCCTAAAACATCCTTGAGGAGCAAACAACATGGTTTTACCAAGGGGAAGTCGTGTTTGACCAACTTGATAGCCTTTTATGATGACATAAGTAGGTGGATGGAGGATGGTAGAGAAGTGGATGTGGTTTATCTTGATTTCAGTAAAGCATTTAACATTGTCCCCCACAGCATCCTCGTAGCTAAACTGAGGAAATGTGGTCTGGATGATCAGGTAGTGAGGTGGATTGTGAACTGGTTGAAGGAAAGAAGTCAGAGACTTGTGGTCAATGTGGCAGAGTCTAGTTGGAGGCCTGTGTCTAGTGGAGTCCATCAAGAGTCACTACTGCGGCCAGTACTATTCAATATATTCATCAATGACCTGGATGAGGGAACAGAGTGCACAGTCAGCAAGTCTGCTGATCACACAAAACTGGGAGGAGTGGCTGACACCCCAGCAGGCTGTGCTGCCATTCAGTGAGGCCTGGAGAGGCCGGAGAATTGGGTGGGGAGAAATTTAATGAAATACAATAAGGGCCAGTGTATAGTCTTGCATCTGGGAAAGAACAACCCCAGGTACCAGTATAGGTTGGGGACTGACCTGTTGGAAAGTAGTGTAGAGGAGAGGCACCTGGGGGTCCTGGTGGACAGCAGGATGACCATGAGCCAGCAATGTGCCCTTGGGGCCAGGAAGGCCAATGGCATCCTGGGGTGTATTAGAAGGGGTGTGGATAGTAGGTTGAGAGAGGTTCTCTTCCCCCTCCACTCTGCCCTGGTGATGCCACACCTGGAATATTGTGTCCAGTTCTGGGCCCCTCAGTTCAAGAAGGACGGGGAACTGCTTGAAAGAGTCCAGTGCAGAGCCACAAAGATGATTAGGGGAGTGGAACATCTCCCTTATGAGGAAAGGCTGAGGGAGCTGAGTCTCTTTAGCTTGGAGAAGAGGAGACTGAGGTGTGACCTCATTAATGTTTATAAGTACATAAAGGGTGAGCGTCAGGAGGATGGAGCCATGCTCTTCTCTGTTATGTCCAATGATAGGACAAGGGGCAACAGGTGCAAGCTGGAGCATAGGAGGTTCCACATAAATGTGAGGAAAAACTTTTTCATGGTGAGGGTGACAGAGCACTGGAACAGGCTGGCCAGGGAGGTTGTGGAGCCTTCTTCTCTGGAGACATTCCAAACTCACCTGGATGTGTTCCTGTGTGACCTAATCTAGGTGATCCTGCACTGTCAGGGGGTTGGACTAGATGGTCTTTTGAGGTCCCTTCCAGCTATGAACATTCTGTGATACTGTGGTTCTGGGATTTATCAAAGGAGCCTTCCTAACCTAGTGTCCACCTCTAGCTAGGACCACTGTTGGATACTTCATATGTAAAAGCCCAGACCAGTTCTGCACCTAACAGAATAACCAGACAGAATTTACCTTCTTACCTAGGCTGGAAATGGTTTAGGAGTGATGCCCCTTAGCATCCACAACCTTTAGTTAGCCATGTGTCTGCAGACTGCTGCTGCTTTCCAGGCACCTCTCCATCACAGGCCTTGCAGCTGTGCCCATGGGAGACCACGAGGAGACGGCACAGTGAGTTCACATGAGTCTCCTACTGCTGCCAGTGGAGCTGTCTATAGCCCCATGCCTGACCTGCACACCCTGGCCACTCCTTCACTGGGGTTTCCGCACCTGATACTGGGTTACCTTTCTCACTGAAGTAGCCACAAAGTACA
>WUAM01000395.1:5771433-5813918 GCA_024336885.1 Actenoides hombroni
ACCCTGGCCACTCCTTCACTGGGGTTTCCGCACCTGATACTGGGTTACCTTTCTCACTGAAGTAGCCACAAAGTACATTCCAAACCCACCTGGATGTGTTCCTGTGTGACCTAATCTAGGTGATCCTGCTCTGGCAGGGGGGTTGGACTAGATGATCTTTTGAGGTCCCTTCCAGCTCTGAACATTTTCTGATTCTGTGATTATATGATTGAAGGAAGAGTGAAAGCCAAATAAATATTGCCATAGCTGATCTTAGCTTCAAAATGGAAGGAGAATACATAAAAAGGAGAATATGTGCTTAAAAAACCCTAAAAGATTTAGCTAGGGGAGTTAACCTAAAAAATTTAGCTAGGGGAGTTAAATCATTGCAGATGGCATGGACACTCTTTGGAGACATACTGGAAGTACTCAAGAAATGCATATTTCCTGTGAAGAAAGACTTAAAAGGTAAGAGAATGCTGCCATGGCAAAACAGTAGGATAAAACAGATTATTATCTTCCTTCAAAACGCTGAACTTTCATTCAAATGAAAAAGACAGAAAGGGCTATAAACTGTGACAGGACAAATGTAAAAGGATTCAAGACAGGACAGGAAAAATTTAGAGGAATAATTTTGCTGGAGGCTTCAAGACTAATAATAAATCTTGTTTCAAATATACCAGGAGCAGGAAATCTACTAGGGAATCTGAAGGGCCAGTATGTGATCAGGAGTGTTCAGTGAAGACAAGTCAATATCACACACTTCAAAAATGATTTGTTTCTTTCTGCATTCCCTGTGGAAGTACTTGAGGAGGTTCCCACACAGAAACCTTTCTTTATAGAAGGTGCATCAGAGGAGCTGCTGCAAGTGGTAGTGCTGCCAGGGAAAGGTATAGGACAAGCAGACTCAAATGAAGATGAACAAGTTCCGAAGACCAGACAATGTTCAAGAATTCTGAAATGAAGGAAAGATTTTTTTTATTTATTTTTATTTAAAAACCAAGGAAGCCAAAGTACTAGTTATGGGGTGTAGCTTCCACTGCCCTGATAACTGAAAACTGGAAGTGGCTGATGTGTTGCCACCTGTTAAAAAGGATTGCAAGGGTAATCTGTCTAATCATAGGCTGATAAACCTGATATTCACAGTGTTCAAACTAGAAGAAATATTAATGAAGTGGATGCAAGGAGAAATACAATGTATTTGAAGAGAGTAAACACTGCTTTTGGAAAGTGCAGTCATACCTTAGAAACATATTGGGGTTCTCTGAAGGTGTTAACAAACATGGATAAAAGGTTGATGCAGTTTCTCTGGTTTCCCTGAATGCTTTAACAGCCTCAACAGAGGCTCTTAAGGAGTCTGAGCAGCCACTGGATATGTGAAGGTCACATTTGTAAATTATTTGTTGAGATTTAAGAAGGCAGCTGGAAATGGGCAACTTTTGCAGTGGATAAAGGAGGCTACCAGTGGCTTCCCACAGGAATTTGAGCTTTCTCCTGTGCTGTTCAGGTGCTCATAGATGACACTACAAAGGGACCAAAGCTGAGATGGTACCATGAGTACTTGATACTGTGACACAGAGGATAACAAGGGGAAGGGCTGGAGGGAGAAGGGCCTTACAAAACAGAATGACTGCAAAACAAAACAGGAGATGGAGTTCAGTGTGTCAGTAAAATGATGCACCTGGGGAAAAAAAACCAAACAATCCCTGTGTACAAAATAACAGCCTCTGACTCAACCATTACCATGCAGTAATGAAATCACAGAGTCATTGAAAAAATCTCAGCATTATGACAGATAGTTCTGTCAAAATTTCAGCTCAGTATCAATAATAATAATTAAAAAAAAAAAAAAGGCAAATAGATTCCCTTTAGGTGAGCAAAAATAAGAACCCTACTACACCGCTGAATAAATCTCTGTTGACAAGCCTACACAGTTCTGGTCCCCACCTGAGGAAGGATAGAGAACTTGGAAAGGTTCCCAAAGAAGCCACACAGATGATGAAAAGTTGCTGGGAGGAACAAGTAGTACAGCTTGGGAAGAGCTCTCTAAAACCATCAGTCAAAGGCAGGAGGTAAACAAGGAGTGTTTGCTCACAGTCTATTCCAGCGTAAGGTCCATCCTAAATGAACAGCAGGTAGCTGGCTCTGAACAACAGAATAAAAAGAGTGCTTTTTGTTGTACGTGGCTTGTAATTAGGTTATGTGATTATATGATTCTATGATTTCTTTCTGTGGGATGTGGTGGGTAATAAAAGTTCACAGGACTTGGAGAGAGACGGCACAGGCTCCTGGAAGACAAATCTACCAACGGCTATTAAGCATTTAGCAATCACCTCTGTCTGTCTGAGGAAATGCCTGCGCTACAAATTCTTGGAGGCCATGAGAATATCTGCGGGAAATAGCAGCATATGCTTGTTCTGGAAATATTTGTAGTCTTCTCATGAATCCACTTTTGATCACTGTGGGAGACAGAACTCTGACCTTTGCTCCGACTCGGTATGACCACTCTTGTGCTATCCAGTGGAGTTGTGATTGTACGTGTTATTTGTAGACTAAAGATTTTTCTGGAGACGTGCAAGAAAATAAAAGTACCTTGTGCTTTTATTTCTATTTTTTCCTGATTAAAATACTGCAAAGGCAATTTGTGAGGGAAAGGTTTTCCTCAAAATAAGGAATTGTGTGTTAACAGGAAGTAAGAAAAAAATGCAGTGTATCAGGTGCTTCGTGTTTCTTGTTCCTTGTTGCCAGTGCAATTAGTTTCCATTTACTCCATACCAGGGTTTACAGTGTGACACTAAATCATGTTTAATCTTCTCTTCCAAGTTTGACTCCGGAAGCTGTTATTTGTCCCTGTAGTTCCTTTGTTAGTCCTGCAACTGATACAAACTCTCATGTAATTTTAAAAAGTGCTTGCGTGTGTTTAAAAAAAAAAAAAAAAAAAAGAACGAGATCCCTGTCTTAGAGTTGCCATTCAGAGGAAGATGTGCGACTACAGGAGAAGTTGCAGTCTAGATTGCTTGTTAAATTGCAAGAACTGATTGAACAGAGGCTCTTTGTTTTAAAAGCATTGGAATTAAGCACAGGAGAATTGAGGGTGACAAAGAGGCTGCAATCAAATGACAAAGTCATATCTAAGCTTGGCTGAGTAATATATTTACAGGGTGCATAGAGCGTAGTAAAAAGTAACTTAATGTGTGGGATTGCACAGCACAATGCAATCCAGGCATGAGGAGCCAGCTGGGTCCCAGAAGCACTATACAACTGTGTTGGTTTAGCAGCTCCTGCTGCTCAGCTGGGCTCTGGTGTGTCTGCATGGCCCAGCATTTGCCGTGTGAGACCAGGTCTCATGAAAATCAGTGGTGAGTGTTGCTGCTAAACCTAGCTCTGGACTCCAAGGATCCTATAATTTAGCTTCTAAAGCTTTGCAAGCATTTTTGAAAACTTTGAAAGGCTTTAGTGTCTCTCCCACTTTGTGTAATATCAGGAATAAGAGGCAGTAGAGCTCCTGAATCATTATCCAGTCTATTATCCAGTCTGAGCATCCCTTTCCATTAGCATAGACATACGTTTTACTGAAAATGTGCCCAGTCAGAGGCATTTTCACACATGCATCTACATCATTAACATTTGTGTCTATTTGTTTTAGCCATCACATCTGCCATTACCCCTATCTCTTGCTAACGTTTTGGGTTATCATGAGGGGCAGGTAAAGTTGTTATAGATCATTTGGAGAATTTTGAAGTTTTCGTAGATCTTTTTTAATACAAATCTCTTACTTCCTTTACAGAGAGACATTTTCGTCCCCAGGAAATGTTTCAGCCTACCAGAGTATTACAGGGAGGATACACCATGTGCTGCCTCCATTAAGCAACTCTATGATTCAGAGTGCATTTGCTTCACAGCTACGGCTCCCACATCATCTGGATCCTCAAAACTACAGGGTGAGTAAAGCGTACTCTCACAGGCACTCTTCCTCTGTTTGCACTGACCGAGCTCCTCGGAGAACAAAGTCCTCTAAAGTTCTTGCTGAGGTGCTTACACCTTCCCTACTATGGTGCAGAGAACCTAACCACTAATAGCTGATTAAAAAAATTCCCATAATCACAGCTTATCAGCTTTATTTCACTACTAGGAGTTCTGGAAAACACTCTCTAGAGAAGTGAATAATAAAAATTTGAGATTAAATGTAATCACAGTGATGTCATCAAAATGGAAATATTCTGCATTATAGATGTTGGTGATTCTACTAACTTTCAGTTTTGGGTAATTACCCTTCTGAGCTGTCTCATCACCTGGCAGCAGTTTTGATTGCTTAATGTGTTTGTCATGGTTGTGTGCAAGATATTTAGGTTTACTGGTTTTCTTAGCTATAGCATCACACAGAATTATATAGTGCCAAATTACATACCTACATGCTCAAGAGGCATCTTGAATGACACCAGCAAAAAAAAGCTGGTGTCATGTCAGGGAAAGTAAAGATGAGCCTTGCTGGTGATATGAGCATGTTGCAAGGTAATAAGCAGCATTCTAACTTCATGTTTCCTCATTTTAATGCCATCCTGCTAATTATTCAATATCAAATATCATTCCACCTTTCATAATGCCTTTCCCAAATAATGAGTTATAGGACTACAATTTTCAGTTGCACTGCCTTTATTTAGATGACAATGACATCTAGGACCTCCTTATCATAACTGAGAAACAGCATTTGTACTGGCACGCAAAATCTGGCTGTCTTTGATGGATAAGATGTCCTGAAGCCTCTGAGATAGAACCAGCAGTAAATGATTGACAGTAGGTAGGTAAGGACATGGAGCTATTCTGTGGAGGCAGAAATAGCAAAAAATCTTGGTAGGAAATATATTCTGGAATTAATCTTATTGCTTCTTTCCCAATGAGTGATAATAGATACTTTTCTCTTTTCTAATACATGGTCTACTCTACAGAGCAGAGTGTATCACATAGTAAATAGCAGTCTGGCCTCTGAGTTGCCTTTTCCTGATCACATTAGATGGGACTCTCATAACTAATTGAATGTTGCACTTATTTATGAACAGTCATCTCTATTCTTTTAGACACTCATGCATTTTCCTTGGAGGACATTCCTAATGGATGGAGGATTGTTTCCAGTCACTATCAACAACACAATATAAATTACAATGTGCAGGTACAGTGAGACAGCAGCCTTGTGCTTATGTCCAAAGACATAAGGACAAGACGAATTTATAATGCAGGAGGAAAACAAACTGACACTATCTCATTTTCTGTCTTTGTTTTTTAAAGAACAGAGGTAAAACAACCCAAACTTCTCCCCCTTTTCTGTCCAAAAGCCGATTTTACTATTTACGTCACCTTTGATCTTTCTTCAAGCAGAGCACATCATTTTTATTGATAATGAACCTATACTTATCACTTTCCTAGTGTACTAGAACTGGAGAATCAAATAGTTTTTATGAACTGCTATATGTGTTTTAGGACCACGGTGATAAAAGATTCAAGTCATTCATTTGTGTTTATAACACAAAAAAACCCTGTGTTGACAGTTATCTGAGATTTGCTATTGCTGGTTAAATTTTGCATATCAGACTTTCTGAGACTCTCCCTTCTTCTCCATCTGTGCCTGTGCAGCCTGAGTGATGGAGACTGAAGAGCTGATCACAGGGAGCTGGTGGCAATGCAGTTTCTGATGGAGGATATACTGTAGAACAGCTACAGCTCTGCTGTGGAAGATCACGCTGAATGTCAAACCTCATTAAATAAGAGCAAGCAGGTACCTCTGACAGCTCAGTTTGTTTGGGACTGTACAGCTTCTATGTAGGACTTCCATTAGTTTTTGCAACCAAATCTCTGTGAACGTAAGCAGCCTCTAGACCTGAGGTATGTTGTAATAACCTCACCTACTCCTGGCCATCTGGTAAGAAACAACAGCAGCAATGTTGTCTCCTATAAATCCTAAGTCCTCTTGAGAGAAGTCCTAGTGATAGATGCCCCTAGGTATCACCAGACTTCTGGAGAAAACAGAGACTGTCCTGACTTCTCCCCCCACCCCACCAAAGGTCCAGCTCTTTCTTTATCATGAACATCTCAGTGCAAAGGGGAAAGGAACAGCCTGGCCATTGTCTAAAACCAAATCTAGTCAAGGAGAAGCAAGGTAATTCCAGGCTGTACTACCCCAAGTACTTGCCTTGTGGACATGTATGTGAGGAATGGTTACTTGGGTCACCTAAAGCCTGCCAGAAACTACACCAAGTTCAAAGAACGGGGAGGTATTCAAACAGGTTATGATGGAAAACAGATACACTGATCGATTTGTAAGGAAAAATGAGTGGAAAGGACAAATTTAGTTATTTTAAGGTGTGCTTCCTCCAAGATCTGACCTAAGAGTTTGGTTTCTCTAATGGTAGTTTTAGTAGAGACCAAGCAGAGAATGATGGTGTTGAAGCTATTCGCTTGAGGAAAGCAGCAATAAAACAAAGGATTTAACTTCTGTGCAACTTGATCCCCATCTCTGCTGTATGTGAATGCTCATGGTGGCCAAAAAGTAGCCCATTTTTTTCCTTTACTGTGCTCTGAAGGACACTGGTGTAAGGCCTCATTGCAAGTTCTGATTGCATAATAGCCTGTCACCTCGTCTCACTGTATATTTCATGAGATGCTATTAAGCAAAAAAAAAATCATGTGAAAAGCTTGTCATAGCTTTTTGAAGCAAAATGTTTTCCTGTGACTTCCAGGAGACTTTGGCAAAAAAGGTTGACTCAAGTGCTAACTGGTTGCAGAACAGCAAAAAGATGGGCAATTTTTTGCTGAGACATCATGATCCAGTCATATCACTTAACTTGCTGACATCTTTGATACTATGGGAACAACTAGAAATATTAAAGGCAGAATGGGACCAGCTCAAGCTGGGGACTGAGGATGTCAATACAGTTCCTCTTTACAAAGAGTTTTGTGAGCAATATAGGTAAGTTATCTTGGATACAAGAATATTCCAGAGGGACTGAAAGGATGAAAAATGAGAAAAGCCTCTGCCTTCTCCATCCATTTTCCTCCTGTCCTATTCTTTCACTTGTCTTTTTTTTTAATCTGCTTTTCTTTATTTTTGTCTATAATTAACGTAGTACTTTCGCTTTTCTCTAAAGGCTTGAGAAATACCTTTTGTTTCAGTACAGTTCCCACCCTCTCCCCCCCACTTTCAATGTCTATTCAGACTGTTTGCTGATTATGTTTTCCAAGTGCATTCTTTTCAGTCGTGTGACCCGCCTCTGTATTTCAGGCTCCATAAACAATGTTAGATACAGTACTTTAATAAATGGAAATTTTGGAAGCTTGTTAGATGAATTGTAGCAGAATTCTTCCTCACCCTCCTCCTTGGCTCAACTTCGAGCAGTCAAGAATAGAAAACTGGAAGATTTCCATCAGAGAGTTCCTTCTGAAAGTAGAAAATGGAACATGGCTTTTTAAAAAGCCTTGTCCCCAGAAACCACAAGAGAGGATGTGAAAGAGCAAGATGACACAGTAAGAGTGAAATCTGTGCATGAAGGCACTAGAAAACACCATTGTCATGCAACGGTGCACAGAGGAAGCAATGTGCAGTGGGCCTGTCCCTATAAGGCCAAGACATTTTAGATTGACAAGTCTGAATCCATCATAGATTTGTTATCAGATTGGTTCCATTCTGGTCTCCATTGATCTGTATCCCAGTGTTACACCCCATACATTACCTCCAGATCAGAGGGGGCACAGTCCAGTGCTGGGTGCCCACAGTCTTTGCCTCTATATGCTCTAGCAAGGAAGCAGCTCTGGGGCAGAGCAGGACTAGGTCGCAGGAGGTCTGGGAGTCAGGGGCAGGAGTTCTCCATACAGAGCAAGCAACAGCTCATGCTTCCACCATGGGGCTGGGCAGTTCCAAAAGAGCCCCGTCCTCAGTGGCTCCCAGAGCCTTTGCAGCCATAGGTGTCTTGTGGCAATGCCTGAGATAGGGCTTAGGGGTTCTTGCTTCCTGAGAGGAGAGACCAGGCAAGCTCCCTGCCCCCAGCTTTGCTTACACTGGCTTTTGACCAGAACGAGATTCTGTAGCAGCAGCTCTGTAACAGTAGCAGGTGATGTGCCTGGAGTAAGGATAGGACTGGTTTAAAGCCCATGGGAAATACTGTTTACTCCTCCACATCCCTACCCATCCCCTTCCACTGAGAAGAGCTCCCTACTTCCCTCTCTGAGCTCTGTGCTAACCTCTGTGTCATGCCATCAAGGGTTTGAAAGGCAGTATGATTAAAGCAATAAAGTGTAATGAGGTATATATGCCTTGATAATGGCTCCTCTGCTTCTTAGTGCAGAGTGCATGTCTGCCTTGGCACTTACCACTCAGAAGCACTTAGCAAACCCATGATCAGATACTAAGGAGAAGTAGGGGGAGGAGGCGGAGGGGTCTAGTTGAACGACGGTAGTAGACAAATTCTTACCAGTGACCAGATTTCCTCGCTTTATCTGGTTGACCCCTTGTTCCTTCCTCTCTGTTCTCGTTTTGTATTATTATAAACTTGGACAAATTACTGAACTGTGTAATAAGGCAGGACCAGTGAAGAAGAGGCTGTCCTGTCCCACTCGTAGGTCATGTGGGGCTAACACAGTAAGCTGAGTCTTACTCTGCATGGGTTGGTTATACACAGGGACAGGAGAAGAAAAGGTTAAGGTTAGTAAACAAAACCACAGTAATTTTGAGAGAATGTGTGAAATACCTACGTCTTGGTGATTCTGGCACAAATACCCTGTGCCTGGCCATGAAAGCTGTAGTCAGACAAACAGGCACAGAGGAGGAGTTTGAAGAGCCTGTTACAAACACTCAGCATATACTTCCTCCTAGAGGAACACCAGAAATGAAAATGAAAGTACACCAAGTAAGAGAGGGGTATTAGTGGGGATCATCATGTTTTCCTGCTATTTCTGATCAGTGAAGGCCAGCCAGGGCCCATAAAGGCCGTCATGGTGGAAGTTCGGCAGATGTGGATGACTTGGGAGGCTCCGTGATGACACTTCTGTTGTGTGGAGCCAGGTGTGTGTCTTGGGAGACCCCAAAGCAACAGGGGAACCTGCCTCTATCCAGAGTATTTGTGGCACAGCACTAGGCATAGACTCACCTCCGAATGTTATTAGCCTTGAAACTATATCTGAAAGTACTGTATTTTTTTGTTTAGCCTGATAGCTGGCAAGTTGTTTTATGAGCAGTATAGAGATATAGTAAGAGCTGAGCACTAAACTTCATTGCAGCTTTCTGGAAAGCCTAGAAATCCACATGATCCATGATATGCAGAAGAAAATTAACCAGGAGATTACTCTAGTGACATCCGAAAGAGCCAGACAAAGGAGCAGTCTCCCCACTAGTAAGGAGAATCAAAATACCCTTTCTGGGAAATATGGAAGCCCCAGTCTTGAGTGGGAAAAGTAACCTTGACACATAAAGACAGCAAAGAGTTGTCCTGCCTGTGAACAGGAGAGCACATTTGCTCTTAGCTCCCCACTTCCCTGTTTGCCAATTTGGAGGCTGGGGACCAGCTTAATCATGGGGAAAGTATCACTGAAGAAAAATTACCCTCAGGAAACTCACTTCTGTTCTGGAGAGCCCATTATGAGAAATTCCAGAAATACTTCTAGCAGGAAGTCATGAAGAATTGTGTACTGAGATACCATACACCTTGCTGCATGGGCCTGTTTATTCTGTCTGCTCAGCAGATTCAAATTATCTAAATCTAAGAGTTCTCTTTCTTTTTATAAAGTGAATGTTTAAGCACAATCATTGCAAAGACATTGTGCAAACAAGGCTGAAGACTAATTGTTCTGGAGTTTGCAGGCAGCTTGAAACATACTGGTAGGAAATTACTTCTGTGTTTGAGTGTTAATATTTTAAGTTTAGCAGTGCAATTTAAATGCCAGATTTTTTAGTATGTTAGGTGTTTACTTGGCACAATTACTGATGGGTGTGGGCAGTTTGGGTATTCACAGGCACAATCAGTAAAATAAAGGAAAAGGGGAAATAAAGGACAAGAAAAATGTGCCCTACTGCCAGTGGCTGTGGTGTAAGCAGCAATAATTAGCGCACAGAAATGTTCAATTTTGCACAAAAGACATATTCTTTAACTCAATATTTACAAAAAACTCCAATACACAATTGTGGGCTGGGTTATTATTGACAGCACTGGTCTCTAATGAAATTGCATTCTGGCTTTGATACCAGCGTGAATTTGGTACTGCTGCTCAACACAGGCTTTGCAATCTGTTTGCAATGACATTTACTTTTTGCTGTAAACATTTTAGGAAAGCTAAGAAACCCTAAGCCATAAAGCTTAGTACCCAGCGTCAAATCCCAGGGATTACTGAAGGATCAATATTTTGTGACAGTGATACCCACTGGTGTGCGGTTTTATTCTGGCGGGTTTTTGTGTTGGGTTGTTTTTTTTTTCTCCCTTTGTTCCTGCAGGGCCCTGGAAACACAGGATAATTGTAGTGCAAGAAACAGTCTCAGTTGTACAACCACATATAGCTGAAACATTTGTTCAAAGGCTGATGGAAAACTACCAACAATCAGACACAGAGGTACATATTCTACATTTCTATCTAAGCAACAGCTAAATAATGTTTACAGCTTTATTTGTTAAAGCTCTTGTCAGTCAGTGACCTAAAAGAGAGACACATTTCTCAAGCTTCTGAGCTTAGATTCAGATTATGTTGGTTTGTAATAGCAGTGTTGGCAGCAAACTTGTGTATTTGCCCTACTGCCTTCTGACAGGTTTATTTCAGCTCTCAGGACTGTAATAATGTGAAGATGAGTTAGGGCTGGAGGTTTATATGGAACTGCAATGCAGGATTGCAGGACTTAATTCATGGATTCAGTAGTGGGAACTCTTCTTCCTGAGCTATTGCTAAATCAGGGGTCCAGCACAATGTTAGGAAGCCGTTTTAGGGTTTGGTTTTTTTCAGTTTATTTAAAGAGAGTATTTATGAGAATATGACCACTTCTGGTTAAAAAACAAAAAACATTTTTTTGAGAGAAGGAATGGTGGGGCCCAACTGCAATCTAGGCAGTTTCTGAGCTGGTGATTTAATTTCTCTACTGAAAATTCCCTTTTAGCTTCAAATGGAAAAAAAATACATTACATAGTTACAGTTAGAACCAGTCAAAAACTGACAAATCGTTTTCCATTAGTTCAGTGAAACTGTAGATTGAGCAAAAACATTTACATACATAATTTTATTTTTGTTTTATTTTGATCTCACAAAAGCATTGTATTTACAATAAGGTGACCATGTTTCATTTCGATGTATGCTGTATATAGCAACTCTTATGACTCAAACCACCTGCAAAGTTTCTTACTTTGTTTTCCTGGGTTACTTTTTAAAAAAAGCCATTTACAACAGTGTCTCACTAGACTGGGCTGTGACATCATGGCCAGAGAATGCAACAACTTTGAGACCTACTCCATGTTTTATGAAAATCTTCTCCAGCAGCAGCATTGTCTGCTTTACCAGGAAGAACAAGTATGCTCAGTGTTGATTCTACTCTTTGAGAACAGGGGAAAATGGTTTCTCTGGGGGGAGACAGTTGCTAAATGAAAAATAAAGTCAAGATATCAGACTGGGAAGTTGTTTAAGTGGAGCTGGGCTGCACAAGCATAGTCACCATGCATCTTTGTGCTTTGCTTCAGGAGATGCACGCAGTGGAAGAAGGTGGCAACCAAAGTGATACTGCTCTGACACAGGTTGGTGATGGTGGTCTATTGGTAGGTAGTACTTAGTGGTCTCATTTGGGACAGAGTCCCACTGTGCAGACACATGGTGACTTTATCTTTGAGAAGAAAGGTAGGGGGGCTCTGGGGCTGCAGTTTCTGTGCTCAATGCCAGAAGTCATGCCAGAAGGACTTATAAAATAAAGATAACCCAAAGGCAAAGGTAGTGGCCTGCTGCGATTCATTTTCACAACGGATGATATGCTTTTAACCTTCTAACTTAAAGTTCCACTGATGGGTCTCTTCTTTCACAAGGCATTTTCCTAGAGCAATTCAATCCTGTGCATTGATTGAGATAGAAAATAAAAGTGGATTGGGTACGCAGGCCATACTGCAGTGTAGGTACCAGGTACACTACACCATGGCTGCATAACCAATTTCCTCCTAAGTTCTGAGTACTTGACTTTGCAGATTCAACTGTGGTTTTTAAGATAGCTGGTATGTGTAGGTAGAATTTTTTTAAGAAGTAAACCCAGGCAATAAATCAGAAATGCTGTCTCGTGGAATTATGTGATATCCATGTAATCCATCAGCTGACCTGAAGGCTTGGCTTCATGAACACAAGCTCCACTGCTAAAGGCATGTCAGCTTCTATAGAAATGTAAACTAAGGACTGCTTGGGTTTCAGGGATGCCTGCACACCTGCATTTGGATTTCGTTGCTGGGCTCTTTTTCTCATTTGTCCTCATTGCTGACTACAAGATTTCAGTTCTTTTCTGGGCTTCTTACCAGTTTCTTGCCCTATTTTCTCATGCTTTTTCCAGTTTTTTGACCCTATATCCTTTTCTGTACAGTGTCTTGTCAGCAACCTCCCTTCTTCCTTCATTTCACTGTCCTGTCAGTATGTTTGGGAAGGATGGAGTGAGAGTGAAAATAAGAAATACATGTGAGGTGGAAAGATACAGGAGGAGTCAGTAGGACTTTCCTAGAGCCTGTGGAGTCTTCCACACCCTGCATGTTGCTAGCCCATCACCACCAAATCCCTGTCTCATCTGTGCTGTACCTAAAGGAAGCGGCTCAGGGCCACCAGCTGGCTACTGTATCTGGGCTCTGCTTTAACCTCTGAGGAGACTTCCTGCTCCCACTTCCACTTCTCACTAGCCTAAAGCAATTAACAGGTTCAGGCATGATCAGCAAAATGGAATAGCAGATAGTTTAAAAACTGTAAAGTTTCTAAGGAACATATATGAATCATGTGGCTTGTGTTTTTTTCTCAGCAAAAAGTCTTAGGATTTGACCAACTTTTTGCTGATTTTCAAAAACAAAAAGGACGCTTTAGAGGCAAACTAGCACTGCTTTGAATCACCAGAATTTTTCAGCAGTGCTAAAACACATGTATTTTTCCTTAACATTCATTTTTTAAGTTTCTCAGCAATGTTTGCTGTGAGACAAAAAAGAAAAAAAAAAAAAAAAAAGACACAGCAAATTTCAGTGAGAATCCATTAGCATTTACTACTTAGATCTGGCACGCAGAAGTGCCAGGCAACCTTGAAAGCAGACTGTGTTGTTGGCTGAGCCTACAGTCTGCAGTTGTGCCTATTTCTTATCTGAATAACGTGACATGCTAAGAATGATTTTTAGCTTTCCTCCATTGTGTTCATCTGGTTGCAAATGCTGCTCAGTTGTATGAAAAAGACCAAACATTTATACCTAACAATGACCTACCTATGTGAAATTTAAATTCTGCCATTTAAATCTTTTTACCTTCTATCATGTACCTTCCTATTTGTGCTAACCTGTGTGCCCTTTCTGAGGGTATGTTAATTGTCAGGTATCAACAAATGGAACACATAATTTTTCTTATCATATATTAAATGGGCTGTATGTACAACTTTATCAGCAGACAGCATATTTGCTCTGATAAATGCATTACCTCACAGTTTACTGAATGAAGCCTGCCCACAATTCTTCTGACTTTCTCTCTGAAGGCAGGCTAGATTATGCTATGGAAGGCCAAGCTCACCAACACAGCAGGGCCATGCACAGGGTCTTCTCCTAAAATCAGATTCCCTAATCCTGCTCCCTAACCCTCCTGTCCTTTGCACACACTGTGTCAGTTCTCACACCTATTAATGAGATCTTTCTTTCCTGATGACCAGAAGCAGATTTTTTAAGGTTATATACAAAACTTAAGCATTTGCTCCCTTCAAATATTACTTGCTAACTGCCACAGTTCTTCCTACTGTTCCCAGTTTCTAAAACTAACAAAGATGTACAAAATGGATTACTCCATATTATGAATGGATTATTTTCATCAGGCCACTTAGGAAGGTATTCTCGCCTTACTTAATTAGGTATCACACAACATATTCAGAGCTCCGGATCATTTACTCCTAGGCTATGATGTTTGCTCATCCCTAGCTTTGCTCATTCATTTTCTCTGCTGTGATAGATTGTGGGACTGTGCCATGGGACGATTATGGAAATAACTGCTCTCAGCGCCCAGCTCGTTGACTTAGAGGAAGAAAGTCTTGGTCTCAAAGAGAAGATTAGAAAAGAAGTACAGGATGAATATGAATCATTAGTGTGGAACCTCTTTGTGACTCGTGTCCATCTAAAAGTAGGTACAGAATAAGAAGGGGTACTTGATTGGTCTTTTTTGTGCTGCTGTATAATTTGCCAACGAGTGTGGCGCTCAAAGGAATAAATTGCTGCAGTGTGCTAGGTGGATGAATGGGTGAATCATTTATCTCCTGCTGCTAGAAGCATCTTGTAAAAATGTCTGGCTGAAAAATAGCGTACCTTTTCCAAGAGAGGAGGCATATTCTCAATGGAACAGGTACCACATTAAAGAGCATGATGGAAGCTCTTTTTGGTTACAGTGGAGGGAACTTTTTGGATACAATACTTAACTTTCTAATGTTCTGCATTATTTTTCTTGGAAACTTTATGTCCACTGCATAATTGTATTGCTCACTCTAACAATGCCTTTGTTTTCAAGTAATCCACTGATTCTTTTGGGGCAACATACATCATTACTTAAAAAAAATAAGATACCCCAATCAAGCCTGTAAAAATAGACCTGATTGTTACCATGGGTATTACAGAGTAACTACCTGCATCAGATCCCCAGGGTTTTGATTGATGGCCCACAAGCCCATGAATTTCTGTGGCCAGAGCAGTAGTGACTTGAGGAATATTGTGATTTCTTTTTCAATCCTGATGCTGAGTCCAGTTTTCACCTATTTTTTCACCATGGTGCTGCTATGTCCATTAAATACATATATCCCATGATTGCCAATAGGTTGCCTGCAAATAATACAACTGAAATTCCATTCATGGTGCATGAATGCAAGAATATTGCTCTGTCTTCCTGATACGTTGATTCTAGGAAAATGATCATGAAGAAAGACCATCTGGTTGTAGTTAAGAGACTTCTGAAATCTTCCAAATGTTGCTTTCCCATGTGTGTACACTTCATCTCTTATGGGTTCTGTTTGTAACTGCAGGGAAAGTTGGATGTCTATTGCCTTAGCATTGAGCGATGAGTGTTTGAAATCATCAGTGAAGTGCAAAGAGGAGTTGACAATATGACTGATTTGAAGAAAAAGTTTGGCTCCACTAAAAATAATGGTGACTTGAAAGAAAATTTGTCTAAAGTAAGGAAATACATATGTGTGTCAGTAAATGAACACAAGGATAATATTCTGGTTAAGCTTGCTGAAGGTGCCTCAAGTTACTTCATTCTATCTGGAACATTAGTTGTGTGAAGCGCATGGAGGTGGTCCATTACTAGACTCTGTTAATGGCTACTCATTTGTCAGGCTGTCATGAATCAGTCATCTTTGACTATGTGTTTATGTTCCAAATGCAGAAATTTTGAGCCGAACTCAGCCTTTAGACTCTGAATAACTTCACGTATTTGAACTGAATTTGGTTCCAAACTCTGCTTTCACTCTGTTCTGAATGAAACTAACACCATGATTTCACACAGGTGAACATCAGAGAGGTTGAACTTGGATCTGAAAAAGTATAAATGTGAACTCACATTCAGCATTGTCATGTGTTGTCATTGTCCTTTTTTTGGATGGGGGAAAGATAATGTGATATTTCAGTGACCCTGATAAATGTTTTGATGGGAATTTTATCTTGTCGTGCAAGCTGATCACATAAAAGAATGGGGACGAAATCCTTTTTTCTACTTGGTGTTACTTAGAATCAAAAATATATTCAGCTTGATGTTTTGAAAAAGTGCCCCCAGAACTGATGTTCTGGGAGTTATAAAGTCTGGAAAGTAATTTCCAGACTACAGCTTCCAAATCAATCCCTTTTATAGTCAAACATATCCCTCCTCAGCAAAGTTCAATTTGTACTGAAATTATGGTAGTCAGTCAGTGAATACAAATGAGATCAAATGGATAATGGCTAAATACTTCTAAAGTGAGTATGGCTGCAGATCTCTCAAGCAGAGAAGCTTGTGAAGCATGGTATAACTGTAATGCCAAGAGAGTGAGAAGGGTTTTCAACACCCACAATGAACATGGGGGATAGGGACAGCCAGAAGTAAATGTGGAACCAGTGGAAATGGAAGGGGTCCATGTGTAAGAAAGTTGCAGGGAGACTTCCACATCCCCACTTGGAAAGGACAGTGTGCAAAGGCAGTGAACAAATTGAGCAGGGAGCTCATGTGCAGTCAAAAGGTCTGTGGTTTGAGCAGAATCATGGGAACCTGGTGGGCTGTTGCACAACATGGTCATGGGTGGTTACAGGGTGTTGAAGAAGGGTCAAGAAGGAAGAACAGGAGTGAGAATTGCACTTTGAGGAGTTAATTCCTCGCACAGAGCTTGTGTATGAATGTAGAGGTGTCCTACTGAAAGCTTATGAGTCAAGGTCAGAGGAGGGAGGAATGGTAGCGATTATCAATGACTGCAGTGGGGAACCTGTTACAGACTCCCTGGTCAAAAGAATAAACTGGATGAGCCTGTCTACAGAGAGCTAAGAAAAGTGGTTTTCATTTGAGGTTTTGGTGTTCATGGAGGTTTTATCCATCTTGAAATCTACTGGAAGTGGAATACAGCATTGTGAAAGCCTAGGCCATTCCTACACTGCATTAGTGATAATAGCCTAAAAGCAAATGCTAGAGGAGGCAAATGGTAAATCCTCACTTCTGCTGTCCACAAACAGGCAAAAAGTGGTAGTGAGTTTCATCTGAGGCTGCAGTGATGGACATTATTTCAGGATCAGGACAAAGGTTGCAAAATTATGCTGCAGAGGTGGGACTTGGGACTTCAGGAGAGCAGACTGTGACTTATTTAGGGAATTGCCAGGCAGAATCCCTAGGAAACTGCTAAGAGGAGAAAAGTGCCAAGGAAAGCTGGTTGATTTTTAAAGAAAACTTAAAGAGACTTCAAAACCAGATACCCTGTTATGCAAGAAGACCACAGAGTTTAGCAGAAACTTGGCCTTGCTTGCCTTAGCAAGGAGCTTCTTAAAGGACTAAAATACAAAACAGAAAAATTGCAAGTAGTGGAAACATGGATAGGCAACAGAGTATCAGAGTTCAGACCCATAGTGATGAAATGAGGAAGGCCAAAGCCTGGCTGCAGATAAGACTAACATGGGACACAAAGGGTAAGAAGGTGAGCTGACACTGAATGGTAGAGCTTCTGTGAAAAGACACCTCTGCCAGGAGGACCAGGACCTCCAGTTGTCCTCTGTAACCTCTGCTGCACTTTTCAGGAGGAAGTCTGCTATTTGGAACAAAGAAGAAGAAAATCTGCTGACTATAATTCTCATGAATCCACTGATTTTGTTCTTATTAAGAACATTGTAATTAGGGTCAACCAGGTTACTGAATATGGTATGAACCAGAATCCTCATTTGGCATAACAGTGTTTATCACCATTAACAGTGCTTCATTTTGAAAAGGTTTACCTGCTTTCTGGATTAAATTTCTTCATTTTTTTAATCCAGTTTCTGGGCAATGTTCACATTTTCTGTTTCCCTGGAGATGCAGTCACAGAAATTTATTGCCAAAGGCCGCGCTGTTTCAAAGTGCAAAGTTTGTTCTTTGAAAATGAAAATTAAATACAGTTGCATGCTTTTACAAGTGTATTTACTTCCAGACCACGTGTTTCTTCCCAGGGTAAGTAATCAATTGTAGGTCTACTTTTACCAACACCTTCTTTCACAGGAACAGCTGAAGCTCTTGTGGGATGAAAATATCAGGCTAAGCAAGCTGATGTGTAAGCTAAAGGCTCTGAACTGTTGGAAGCAAGCCACTCAGAAGGCACAGCTCTGCAGAGCTTAGAGGTGCTGAGAAGGTATTTCTCTACCATTTCATCTGTTACTAGTGTCTAATTTTCTGCAAAACTAATGGTCAGATGGGGCAGGTGCACTATTATTCAGTGAGCATACAGGAGCTCATGGTAACTGAAGATTTTAGGTAAAAATCTCTAAACTTTTCCCCTTCTATATTATGGGTATAATGGTGATCTTCAAATGTGAAGAGTGTGAAACAAATTCCTGATGCTTGCTTAAAGCAAGAGTTTAGGAAGTATGAGTAGCCTATTGTATGAAAAAGAAGACAGGCAGACATGAGGTGAAAATGAACTAGATTGTTGGCTTGGGAGGTGGCTGAGGGTTTTGCTTTTTTTTTTTTTTTAAATTGGTATCTGCTTAAACAAAGCAGAACACAGCATGAGGTTTGTAAATTTAATTACAGAAATGCAGGATGAAGCACAAAACCGACTAAATTAAACTAAAGTGAAGATGGATGGAAAGAAAAGTGCCTCATTGCTTTAAATGAGGACAATTAGAATGGAACAAACAGGTTATTGATTGTTATATAGTTTAATTAGCTGCACATGTCAAGTGAAGAAAAGGCAGAATGGATCATATTTGTTAAAGAGTGGAAACAAAATGTTTTTTTTAAACCAAAATAGAACTGGATGTGCATACACTTAGTTCAGTTATATTCTATCATTGGAATATTTTATTAAACATATCAGTTAAAGATGGATTGAATTATTGCAAATTTGTGGATTTAAATAAGAAATAAGAGTTATCTTCACAGGATTTAAAAGAAAAATCTGAAACTCGGAAAAATAAATGGGAAAATTTGGCTTTTTAAAATTAGAAACTAGACCATGTTGCTCAGAGAGAGCTTTTTTCTGCCTGAATTTGCAATGATCCTGAAGATCTAAGAACCAGTATTTCACTATCCTCCACTCCAAGGACAGAGATCCTGGACCTTGCTTTTTCCAGCTTATAATGGCCGAGAAAGGACATAGAGCTGCTAAATCTGTGCCTAACATAGTAACAAGTATATACACACATTTATGTTTGTGTTTAAAACAAGCAAAAAGACCCTGCCCAGGAGGAAAACAAACTTCATCACACACATTTTTTTACTTTAGAGATAATTAAGGAATAAACAGATTAGTAGATGGGCTGGTCTTTCTAATGAGTGAGAAAGATCAAGTTTTGCATTGCTCTGAGCTTGTTTGCACACAAGAACTTGAACTGTTGGCACATGAATGTAATTAAAGATGGGCTGTTATACCCATACAAAAGATTATCTTACATTTTCCCTTTTAGAGGACTCCTCTTGTCCATCCTGTTCCCCACTTTACCTTATAAAAAGGTCCAGCCTTTACTAGAAAATAGGAACAATTCAACCTCACTTTGCTAAAAATCTGAGAGATTTAACTTTCAATAAAACCACTGCTGTATAAAAGAGAGAAAATCACTGCTCTCATCACTGCTTTTGTTATCTACTTTCCGGTTACAGGAAGCTCTTCAAAACAAAAAAAGACTGTCTGAATGCTAAGATGATGGAGGAACAAGAAGTGGCTTCATTTCAGGGCCAGCTCATTTCTGTAAGGAAAGGTCTTGCAAAATCTCAAGCAGACACAGGCAAGCTAAAGACACAGCTACATAAACAGGTATCTGAATTTGACAGGTCCTGCTTCATCAGTGCAACAAACTGAAATCTCCCCTCCGTCTCATTTGCTTTAATGAGGATTTTGCCTGCTGTAATTCTAGGAGAGAAACGGATTCAAAACTAACTGCATAATACAGTTACTGACACTGGATATGTGTTCTCTGGCATTGAAACAGTATGTTCATCTGAGTGTTTGCACCATTACAGGTAGAGAGAACTAAGGAAAAAATGGTAACATCTTGGGAAAGTTTGATTCATGTACCAAAATGATAGCTACAGGCACTACATTTATATGCCATTACCAGTGCTGGATGTATGTTTTAGTAGAGGAAAAAAGATACTACTAATATTTTATTCCACAGATTAAAAAAAAATAAATCACAGATCTTGAGGTTATTAGTCTTCCACCCAATCATTAAATTTCAAGGAAACATTCAGGGATGTTGTCATTAAGTCCAGAACAAATTCATTACATGATTTTTTTTGTCCATCTGAATGCCTTCATGGATATATCACTGCCACAGCAAGCTGCTGTTCACTTCTACACGTGGCTACACACGCTGATATGGCTCATTCCTCAAACTGAAAAACACACCCTTCACTTGCAATATACTCAATGCCAAGCAACATTATTGTATGGAAAATAATGTCTTGTCAAACCAGCCTCATTTCATTCTGCTGATAAGATTACAAGTTAGACAGATAAACATAATGCTAGATATGTAACATATATTTGGAAGGGCCTTGTAATGCTTGGGTTAGCAGCATATAACTTTTGTATTTTAAATTTTAGTATTACACAGTATCAATAAAAATGCTGAATGGATTGAAAGCTCAATTTCTTGATGTATAAAAATGTGTTATTTTCATTAAATGAAGACAGTTTTTGACAGATTTCTACAGGGGCTGGTAGCAGAACTATCAGTATTGAACATTTTTGTCAGTTGCTTGGAAATAAATATGAAATTATAGATTATAAAATGTACCAGTGACATGTTTAGGGAGGAATGTCAGTGAATTTGATAAGGCACATTTAGTACATAATGATATGGGCAGAGCAGGAATACAGAATCTTACAGGCAGCGCAGTAACTTGATTATCTCTTCAAGAAGTATTTCAGCGCCTGAGTAGATGAAGAACGAGAATCAGGACCTGTACAGAACAGGGTGACTGCATCCCTGGACAGGACAAGAGTCAGACAGATGACTGGTCACATAGTGTGGTACTGAGAAGGAAGAGTGCTGCAATCTTTTTGTTTATAAAAAGGAGCATAGTGCAGATATATTAAAAATGAGGTTGTAGCTCTATGTACAGCATACTGAAAACTGCTACTGGTTCCAGAGTGTACTACTTAAAAAAAATGAAGGAAAAACTGAGAGTGCAGTGAAGAGTTATGAAAACTATTCAAGGGCTGCAGAAAACACTATCTAGGAGGGGGCTATTTCAAGGTTCAATCTGTTTAGAGATATTATTGTTGAGAGAGAATAGGAGGTATTAAATGGTTCTTAGGGAAAGGTGTAACAGGAGGTGGTGCCTAGAAGGTCGAGGACAGACAAACTGAAAATGGGTTAGAAACCATGTTTTCAAACTGTGATTAACTGTGGAGATGACAATATGCCTGAGTACATTCAAGTCTAAACCAGGTGCCTTTCTCAGAAACATCCCTTAGCCAAACCAACTTGCTCATTCCAATACAGGGTAATTAAGGTAAATGTGAAATAAAAAAGTCACATCTGATGGCTTGATTGCTCCATTCTTAGCTTATTGGTCTATGAAACTCCAAACTTACTAAGGCTTAGAGAGCTCCCCAGTGAAAAATGTTTGAGTTGTAACTGCTTTTAGCATTTTGTGTTCAGATTTTTCACCAGAGAGGAGTTGCCTTTGGCTATTAATTGGTTGTGTTCACTGACAAGCTGTCAATTTACTTCCAAAATACTCACTGCATCTACTGTATTTCTAGCAGTTGCTTTTGGTGGTTGGTGGTTTTGTTTTTCTTTGGTTTCTGACTTAAGCTTCTGGTTCTTTCTCCCTAATTTCTTCTCTTGGTACAGATTGTGATGATGGTGTTTACAAAGAGCAGACTCCATTCTACAACCCTTGGCTGTACAGGAGGGTTTGTCCTGATCTAGGTGGCTTGTTAACCATTGCATCCAATTGTGGTACACATTATAAAATGTAGACGTCTTTACTGGTTGTCTTTATAGACCATGTATAAACAGCAATGTTTGAAAAAAGCTGTGCTCATTTTCCACCTCTTGTTCCTTGTTTATATGTTGTTTTAAAAACAAGTTCTACATGAAGACCAGAGGCTGGTTGCAGAAAGCAAATTACAGCAGACTGAGGAAATTGGAAGCAACTGCTTTCTTGTTTATTTGGAATTGAATAAATTCCAAATAAATTTATTTAAGGCTTCTCTCTCTAAAAAGCAATAATGTAAATACAGCAATCTCTTGCCACTCCTCCCTACCCTTTCCTTGTGCTCACCATTCCCACAACCCAGATTTTATTTTGGGTTTATGTCTGACTGTGGTCCTTATGAAAGGTCCTTATGATCTTATGAAAGATCATAGGATAATTCAGATTTATTTACTAACATTTCATTATCTTCAGTAACAAGCCATAAGGGATTGGGTCCCTCCTCATTCAGCTCAGCTGGGCATGACACCTGAGGACTGGTCATCAGGTTTTAAAAGGAAATCTAAAAAGATGTGTTTGGAACCTAGGGGAAAGCAATTGAAGCCTGAAACTTTCATGACTGCATGTTGTAGAAACAAATGCTGTTGGAAGTAGTACAGGGAAAGACACAAGCAGCCAAGAACAGACACAAGTACTCAGTGTGATGAAAGCTGAAAACTTAGAGAAGATTCTTGAAGAGCTGGAAGAAAAAGAGCAGAAAGTGAAATGCCTAACCAAGGAAGCTGAAAAATTGGCTAAAAGTTGCTATCTTCAACAAAAAGGAGTCAAAAAAGAAATGCAGCAGGTAAACTCATAATGCAGATTTGAAAAATAAACCTAGTAGCATTTCTGGAAAGATGTCTCAAGTTTTAACACTGTCTAACCACATCTGAGTGTGTCCCTTCAAGTGTCTGAACTTCAGAGCTTCACTGTAGCCCTCCAAGTGCTCTGGATGAGGGTCTTGTAGCATGAGCCTTGGCACTGCACTGGACTCTACCTGCTGTGGGCTTAGGGTCATGTCCCACCGATTGCTGGCATCTTGTGTTTCTGATACTTCTCAGGGCCTTCCTGTTGAGCCTGGTTCAGTAACTCTGCTCTAGAAAGTGGGTATTATTCTCCTCATTTTAGAGGCAAACTGCCTAAGAGTTTGTGTAAGGCAGCGGTGCAGTGGGAATGGGTGTGAAGTGCTAGTCAGAACACACTTGCACCCTTGGATGGGATCAGGGGATGCAACCACTAGAGCAGCCAAGTGGCTGGGCTCAGTGACTCCAGAGGCCAGCCACACATCCCCTGCTGGGGTGTGCCCCAGGCCTCTGCTGTGACAGCTGTCCTTGTCACCAGACTAAACAGGGAGCTTTGGAGCCTCGCTCGGGCTCTGCTCCCAGAAGGGACTGGGACCATGTTCCTGGGTCTGCAGAGCCTGTCGCTTTCCTGGCTCTCCCTGTGACATTTCCCAGGCATGGCTTTGACACCAGCGCTGCAGCGCTGACAAACTGCTGTCTTTTTGCTTTATCTACTCTGCATTTGACATAAGCCCTCTGTCCTTACCTCTGTTTCACACACATTATACTGTTTCCCAAATTCTGGACTACCAAATGAACGTCATGGGGAGAGAACTGCTTTCATCCAGTTTGGCCACAGAAATGGCATTAGTTTTCACTACACTGATGCTATTGTACCAAACCGATGTATTGAAGTTTAAATCTGTTACTGTACTGCTAATAACTGATTTAGCATAACTGAGTAACCAGATTCACTTTTAAGATAATCTCCCTGCAATGGGAGCTGTAGAGCTTCAACTGCTTCAATTTAAAAACTGCTTTGGCCAAATAAATACAATCTCTGTGTTCAGCACAGCTGGTAGCGTGGGATTTTGGCTGTGAAATGTGCAGTGCTTCTTTTGTAGTGTAGCCATCAGAACAACATATTGTTTGGCAACCACTTGATTAGACTTTAACTAGATGAATCCATCTACTGACTGACAACTTAAGCTGTCACTGAAGTTTCCTTGCTCTTGCTTTCGTGGTCTAGAGAGAAAAAAGCTTAAATGTATCTGAATGTCTTGCCTGTGAACCAAGCAAAGTACATTCTGCCTTCAGTCTTCCAAAGCATCAAGGTCCAGGCATGGGCTGTTTGTTTTCCAGAGTCAGAATGACAAATGGCATTCTGTTGGGAATAATTTCTCAGGCTGATGGCATGTTTTCTAACTAAAATGATATGAGAAACTTTTACAGAGCCAAAGCAGTTGGTACAGGCACATGAGACCACTGATTTCACTGGTCTCTGTCTTTGAGTGGGCTCTGAACTGCTTTGCTGTGCGTATAAAATAACCCTTTAAGAGATCAGCGATGTCAACAGCAGGATCAACCTTATAAGGAGAGCAGAAAGGAAAATGGCAACTGCAGTGTGCAGGCTTTTATTGCCACAAGACAGTCCCAGCTGCAGTTAGCACCTATGTGGTCATTAACAGTAACAAACTCTATATTTAAACTTAGTTAGCAAATTACAGAGTCTATGGGAGAGATAAGGGAAGAGTTGCTGTTTTTTCCACATACCTTTGCACTGAAAATGGAGGTAGGGTCTCATCTAATTAGGATTACATGCAGAGAACAGTGAGAAAAGACCTCTGTTACTGTTTTTATCTTCCTCCAGCAAGGCCTGAAATGCAGATTCCTATTAAACACTAAAGAGAATTTCAATTTGCACTACTTGTGCTATATTTTGCATTCAGATGGATGATGGGTATGTTTAGAAAAGCTGTAATTATGGAGTATTTCAACCAGCAAGAAGTGATGGCCTCTCATTCATGAGAACGCACAGGGCAACAATATCTCTTCCTTTAGCTGTAGGCCACTACTTTGAGGCAGAGCTACCAGGCGATGAATTTTTGTTGCTGCCATTAATCCTTTTACCATCTTTTAGATCAGAAGCCAGTTAACCCAAGAGTGCAGTTTAAAATGGGAAGCCTTCCAGCAGGTTGATGAACTACAGCATCAAGTTTATGACCTGGAAGCTGCAGTTTCCAAGAGGAATGCAACTGCAGGTAAAGACAGGTTGTGTCTTGTAACCCACTTATTGGGGAAATAAGTCTTAAGGACTGTGTGTCCACGTCTCTGAATTCCTCTTAACTTTTGAAGCAGTAGCAACTTAAGCCAAATAAAGAGGAGAAGACCTCCTCTGGAATGGTAGAGGAGAAAGACCTAAAACAATCTTGAGAAGTCAGACAACACAAAAGGTGTATGCCTTCCCACGCTGCAGCTGCTCAAGCATCACAAGAAACACTGACTCCCAAGTTAATAACTTTAAACCATAACTTGCATTGTCTTTTGCTTTGGAGGGATATCACGGGAAATATAAGGGGAGCTGCATTCAGGGGAAGAGGCATTTAGGAAACAAAGGTTCCCAAGTGCTAGGAAATAAGGCCTCATTAGTAGCTCTGGTGTTGGAACATCTTACTTACAAATCAGGGGGGGCAGCCAGACAAGACTGCACCCTTATAAGTCAATTAGATACACTCCTGTGGTTGCAAGCATCTTCTGAGGACCTCAAAACAGCAGGGAAAGCTTTCTAGTCCTTAGTTCTATTAACCTGAAACTTAAACCATTAAGAAAAACCTTTCTTCTCAGCTGTTTGTTAAGTAACTATTTAACACAATGCTTATGTAATTCATGTAGCTTAGAAAGCTTGGATAGGGATTTCTGCCCCTACCTGCCTGAAGCTGCTGTTTTTCTCTGTGGTATCAAAACTGTCAGTCTGATAAACTCATGCAGAAAAAATGATGATTGATAGCTAAATTCCTAGTAAATTAAGTGAACAGGAAAAAACTCCCATATCTTTCAAGGTGCACTTCTATGCCACGAACTATATAAAGAGCTACAAATTTAATCATAGTTTCCTTTTGCAGGAAAATGTTAGTTATTCCTGCCAAAGGAAACAGAAATGCTCATTAGCACACTGATGAAGACATGGACAAAATGTGGAGGAATAAAGAACAGGGAGGTATCTTTATTTAATGCACAAATATACTTGGATTCTCTGGCTTTAAACCAATTGAGGTCAGGGGACAAGTGTTGCAAAACTTATGTGTGACATTGATGCTACTGAGCACAAGGAAAGCAGCTGCAACAGAAAGGAGATGACTCCCCACCCCCTGCAGTGAGTTACCACTGTTAAAACATCATCCATCATTCTCATTAAGAGATGCATTTCCAGAGATGGAAAAATTGGCTGAAGAACTTGGATATCTCTACACTCAGCATAGGAGCTCCATCAAACTATAGACACCAAGTCTGCAATGTGTTAAACCTCTGTATTGTAGCTACCTTTTTACTTTTTATGCTGTTTAACTTGTGCCTGTTTTTTACTCCTGTCTCTGTAATGCTAAATAGATCTTATGAGGTTTTATGACTTTTTTTTTCTTTAAAAAAGGTAGAAGACTGCAGAGCTGTTGTCCCATAGTACAAACAGTGTAAGAAGCCATTTTCCAGCTAGTAAGTCACTATTAAATAGCTAACATTTTTGATGCATTAATACTAGTATTTCTCATGAGGAAATCCAGACTTGCATCATGTAAAGATTTGTCTTTTCTATAAACCTGATTGTACTCAGTCACTAACCTGACTTAAGACATACAGCACTTGGCCAGACCTATTTGTGTAGGGGTGGAACTGTACGTGCAACAGCCCTGTTTTGACCGTAAAGGTGAAGGTATTTTTGAAACAGGTCATCTCAACTCCAGGAACTTCCCACACAGACTAAGACTTCAGCCAGTTTGTAACAATAATCTGTAGATTAGCAGTCTGAGCCACATCCTCTAGCTTTTTCTCCATTCCTTCACATCTTCCTCTTCTTCCCTCTCAAGTGCACTGAGCAATGGCTTGTCTCAGTAATGTAAAACAGTTGCTGCACTTCTTTCTGGGCTTATGTGATGCTTGTGTAGTCAGTCCTCTCAAGTCCCTGCTTCAGGCTGCATGGCCACCGAATGCATTCTGACCAGACTGGGTGGTTGTGCACTCTGGGCAGCTGCCAGCTGCTCTCCTGCTGCTTCAGCTGAAGGCCAGACATGCACCCTGAAATAATGCCAGAAACAGCTAACCAGTGTGTTCTGAAACATCTTGGATCGCATCTGAGAAGCAACACCATCTCAATTAACAGCTACACAGCAGAAATACCCTTACCTTTTTACCTGCAGTTCGTGGTATAGGTAAACATAGGCTTAAGAAGTGGTAGAGCAACACCCCATTGTACATAGATGCAAGTCTCACAAGGAGAGGCTGTGGGAACTGGGGTTGTTTAGCCTGGAAAAAAGGAAGCTCAGGGGAGACCTTATCACTCTCTACAACTACCTGAAAGGAGATTGGAGCGAGATAGGGGTCGGTCTGGTCTCCCAAGTAACAAGTGATAGGACAAGAGGAAATGGCCACAAGTTGTGCCAGGGGAGGTTTAGGTTGGATGTTAGGGAAAATTTCTTCACAGAAAGGGCTATAAAGCACTGGAACAGGCAGTCCAGGGAGGTGGTAAAGCCACCATCTCTGGAGGTGGTAAAGCCACCATCCCTGGAGGTATTTAAAATACATATAGATGTAGCACTTAGGCACATGGTTTAGTGATGACCTGGCAGTGCTGGGTTAATGGGTGGACTTGATGATCTTAAAAGGTCTCTTCCAACCAAAAGAATTCTATGATTCCATGAAATGAGGTTTAAATCACATTATGGCTGATAGCAATCATAGCATTTGATCCAGTGGGGATTTTTTTAGTGGCTGAAGGGTTGGCATTAAGTAGCTGCACCTCTGCTTTTCAGAAATCTACAAAAATGAAGACTGGAATTCACTAGGTAATTTAGTGTCACTGGTAACAGATCATTACCACCCACCCACCCCTTTTAGTCTTGATTTTCAACAGGACCAGGAAAGACAGAGTTGTGGGGAAAACAGTCACATATAGTGGCATAGAACTGAGGCAGCAAGAACTTTTTGCTTCACTGAGATGTCTCCTGGTAGATGAATGAATGCTGATACATTACTATGAATGACAAGGGTGTGGGGTGAGCAGCAGAACTTGCAGATAGTTGCAACTATCTGAAAATAGTTTTTGTTCTACTTTGTGTCAAGATCCTCTATGAACCACTTTTTCCAGACTAAGCAATCTATTATTCTATTAGAATTATGCTGAGTGTTCACAACTTGTCTGGGGTTGAGTTGTTTTGGTTTTTTCTTTTCAGATTCACATTCTGCTTAGAGGTTAGAAACAATAGCTTTTTGCATTTACTTGAGTTCTGTTTTAACTCTCTTGTTGGTAACATTCCAGGTTCTGCAGTTCAGGTCCAGAGTAGCGGGCTTTCAGCATCCACTCACCATGAGCATTACCAGCAGCATCCCTTGAATTTTGAGCCAAGCAGCAGCAATGGAACAGGAAGAAACACTCAAAGACCAATTATAGGGTTGTGTGTGGGGGGGGTGGTTGGTTGTTTTTTGGGGTGGTTTTTTTTGAGTACTGTGCAGTGGTTGGTGACATTTTCTATGTTCAGGTGCCTAGCAGATGGAAGGACAGAATGGCAGATAGGCTCTTACCACACCTAAATGAAGAGTCTCTTCCAACTCTCTTCATGCAGCTATAGAAACAAAGGCTGGTCCAGAAGTAAACCTAAATGTATTTTTAATCAGTCCAGGGTATGTTAGAAAGTGCCACTGAACGGGAAACCTTGAAGTGGGAGAAGAACAATTTCTATACAAATCAAAGAAAGGCAGTACTGCTGCAGTGCTGTATGTATGTACTTCAACATATTTGGATGCAGTGTTCAATACCAGCTCCAGTCAGTTAATCTGCTAATCCATTTTTGGTAATGAAGATCCTCCATCTGAGCAAGGGCAGCCCTGCATATCCTCCCTTACAGACAAGGCAGCACAGTACAGAAAGGCAAAGCTATCAGTCAAAATTAAAAGGCTTCCTTTTATTGTGGTAACCTTGGAACACAGTGGAGCAAAGCATAGCTAAATGCTCAGAGCAGGAGCACTGAGTTCCAGTGTTTGGGTTTGGTTTTTTCTTTTTCTGTTTTTTTTAAACTGCTTTCCTAATTTCAACTCCTAACCACATCCTGCCCGAGGCAGTGTTCTCACCCTCAGAGGTTGCTGCCTGTACACTGAACCTTTCATGCCTGTTTAAAGATGACTCATCGAAAGTGCATGTTCTCTAGCACCTTCTCACCCCTCCTGGAAAGGGGAAGAAGGGCAGTTCCTTGCACAAGGCTGCACTAACTAGGAGAAAATAGGAAAAAAAACCCCAAACATAAACTTATGTGTATTTATCTTGCATGGAAAAAAGCTTGCTTTTCCAGCCTAGCCAATAAAGGACTCAAAGTTGTCTTTCAGAGATATGTCAAATTATATTACAGTTTAGAATACTAACTTACGTGCCCTATAGCATCATCCACGTCCCTGGATGCTTGTGAACATGACTAATCAAATACCCCAGTAACTCTTTTTATAAAGACCTAGAATTAAATTCAGGCAACCCTTAACAGCATGGCATTGATTAAAATGCTGAGTAAAAGAGCTCTTAACTGCTGCAGTATTTAAAGATAGAGGATTCCTAGAGTAAGGCTGACATTCTTCACTGTTACTGAAACAAGGTTTTTTTTCCTTTCAAGCTTGATGCTACATCAAGAACAAGTCACAATATACTCTGAATGCTGTAGAATCAGTTATCAGATAACTCAAGTTCTTTAAGGTACGCCTTAGATGAATGACAAGGTGACTGATAACTATCCAAGGTCAGCTGTCACTAAAGAACCCATCAAATGTGATCCTAGCACATTCCAGGAACCAGATGCCAATTTGGAAGTAGAACAATATCATCAGTATGAAGCACTTGGGAGCCACTGCAGCACTAAAAATGGCTGCCTCAGGCTAATTTCAGCTTCTTGATAAAACACCCCTTCAGAAATTACTCAGCCTACAGCAAAATTCAAAGACTATTTTTGAATGAATGCTATACCTACAGAAGACTAACTTCAAAGAACATCAGTAGCAGAAGACTGGTACTACAAGGATAAACAAGTATGCATAGGCTTTCAGTGCTGCATTGTAACAAAACCTTAATTCATTTTTGACTGTGTGCAGTGAATGGATGATTTTCTAGAAGGCATAGCAATTTTAAGCATATAAGGAGCTCTAGATTTCTTCCCTTTCCATATAGCTGTTCCAGAAATACTACTACAGTTCTTGCAATTTTCTATAATCTGAGACTAAATTATATCAATAGTACCTAGTGAGACATTCATACTTCATTCAGTACCCACAAAAGCATCAAGGTCACAATGTGAAACTACTGAGGTCACTTCACTCAGAAATGGTTACCGTATCTACCATATCTACCATATCTGCAACTACAGAATTGCACACCCTCTGTTCTCTTGCTTAAGCATACTGACAGTTCTCCCCTAGCAAAAATCCTCTTCTTTATCCTGCAATCAGGAAAGAAATATGGCTCAGAGCAGTACTGTTTTCATAAAGGTCAAATACTTTAATGTGAAAAGATGCTACAGTGTAGGGGTTTATTAACAGCCTCTTTGGAACCACAGACTGCAGTCCTGCTTCCACCTTCTAGGCTGATATCCAGCATTACAAGCTTCACTATTGGAAAGAGGAGCATTAAGCCTTACAGGTTGTTGCAAGCAGCACACTTGATAAATGCCTTGCTGTTCTTTGGCTTTAGGGGGAGAACAGGGCTAAACTAACACAGAAATCATGACCTAAGTGAGAAGTCTTTTGGAGATGATTCTAAATCTGACTCAGTATTGTTGCATGCACTTGTGCAACATTCAGATTGTTGCACATCAAATGCAAAGTTAATAATTGTGTTTAGGAGAGCTAACTTAACTCTTCAAGCCTTTCACTCTCCTTTCCCTACAGTTTCTCAATGATTAGGGAAAACAGCTCATCTCCAGAAAGGCAGCAGACAGTCCACTCCAGGATTGCTCACATTAAAGGAAGTGTACAAGTAAAATTCCATTCAACAGATTTTTATTTATCAATTTGGTTTTGTGATTACAACTGCTTCAGTTTTCTGCCACTGAAAACAAAATACAAACTTTTACAGCAACACTTGCAGAGAACATTCATAAAATAACGGCTTGATATTTGCACAAATTGGCTTCAAGAGAAAGCCAGGTAACTTGGAGAGTCACTACACTTCAGTGCCTAAAATTGATTTAGGTGCAAATACAACTACAGATCTATGAGCTACCTTCCACTTCAAAACACAAGGCCAAGAAAAACCGCAAGTTGTTACTTCAGTTTTTTGCTAGTACACAGCACAGATCAGCTGATGCTGCCATTTCACAAAGGAGTAATTACTTTCTACAGGAGGCAGCCAAGCACACGGTGAGGATGTGTAACCCAGCCTCCCCTCCCCGCGAAGAGCTGAAAGGGAAACAATCCGAGCCACGGTGGATTATACGTTGTTGGCAAGGCTCGTGAGCAAGCAGTGCATAGTGCAGGCCTTCCAGAACATGACTAGATTCATATAGTACAAGCTTGAGTTTCTTCAGATTGGCATCTGTACAAGTCAGAGATCCTGGGTTTCCTAAAGTCTTGGAAAGTAGCAGCTGCTGGCACCAAGAAAAATTTTGTAACTAAGGCAAGGTATCCCTTCTACCCTTTTCAACAAAAATTGAGGCAAAAGATTAAGCAACTTTAAGGCACTTTAGAAATTATTTTTCGTTTGCTTTACCAGCATACTTTATCAGCAACGTAAATCAGGATCAGCCTAGCTCATGAAAAAGCATTTTTGCAACGTTTTACAGAGCAACAACTTTTTTGTGTCAATGTCTTCCATGCTATTAAATGTTCTGTAGCACTTTTCTGCAAGTTTCTCAATAGGTAGCCCTTTGAGGCCAAAAAAAGAGAGACCAAAAACAAATTGAAAAAAAAATTATAGACCAGGCATACAGCTTGCTTTGCTGAACTGAACTGTCACACTCCAGAAGAGTATTTTGCTCACTTCAAAGCACAGAATACAAGCTCATGGATATCTTTTTAAACCAATAAATGTAATAAAATAGTTCTGAGATAGGGAAAGGACAGATTAAGTGATTTCACAATAAGGCCAAGGATATGCCATCTAACTCACACACATGCTGTTGCTGGAAACTGGCTGCTCACTCTGCTGTTTTAATAAACCTGAGCTGATTGTCTTAGTTTTGTTTTGAGAACCAAAAGCTAATGAACTCAAAGATACAGTACTGGTGAGTAACTTCTGTATTCTGTAGCAATTTGAGATTTCTATGCAGCACAATAGAAACAATGCCATTCTAACTAAAACACAAGAAAGCAACACTGAGCTTTAAGTTTCCTCCTGAAGTGCACTTTAATTTGCTTCATATTTAAGTTCCACTGCCATGACTATCATCTGCATTAATGCTATAATTTTGTATTGGATGCCAAATTCCAGTCAAGTCACAGCTAGTAAGACAGTACTACAGATTATCCTGAAATTGATGATCAAGGGATATCATTAGAAGTGAAGTATTATGCTACATCCACCATTTTTTCATTTTTATTTTCATTTTTTCCTGTGGCTTTATTTTTACAGGTGCTCAAGTCAGTCTGCATTGGAGATGACGTACCTCTGATCACACGGCTGATCCAGCCAAGAAAAAAAAATTAAAAAAACCCAAACCAAAACAAAAACTATTTGGCCAAACAGATTCCCTTAACCAGTTCACTGCAGAGTAACACAAACCTGATGCCAGGAAGGCGTGGGGGAGGGAAAAGAAAAAAAGGTGTAGCCTTGGCAGGCCCAGGACTACAGCAATCCTGACAAGGATCAGATCAGCAGATCCTCTAAACTACCCTTAATTGCTCCTTCAGCAAGCAGACAAAGAAAAAAAAGCAACAACAAAAACCCCTGAAAGTAATTGCAACAAGTTTAAAAACCATCTGAATAAGGAAAAAACCCTCAGGATTTCCCAAACACCAATATTTCAAGTATAAATGTAAGCTCTTGCCGTTTTATACAGGGAGTGAACTGAATTTTATCACTATTTTTATGGTTGGTCTTTGTAGGCCAGAAGAACATAACTTAAAAAGCTTGTTTGTAGCTCAATATTACTGTACCATGTTCCCTCACCCTCAAACAAGGTCAATAAGGGACAGTTATTTAGCATAAAAAGTTTAAACTTGAACACTCACATCACATGTATTCCCTTCTCCTATATAAAGCTTAAATACTTGATTTGTCTTTGAAATAGGTGGGACACTTTTGCAGCCTACTGATTTTTAGTCTTTTAAGGCACTAATCTTCATTTCCCCTTTAGAAGGATAATCTCTAATCTCCCCTCCACCTTCAATATTAACTGGAAAGGGCATAGGATTTCTGTTCGGAATGCAGTATTTTATCAGGCAACCTTTATTCTTGTGTAAAAAAAATAATTATGGGCTACATTATTCTGTTAAGATTGTATCTACCTCTACAATTTTGTTCATCTTTCTGGCAACACGCTCTAAGAGCCACAAGCTAGTATAAATGGTAATTCACTCCCTGAAGTCAGTCACCAATAATTCACATCTTGATAAAGCTGAAGGGATACTGTATCAAATGTTGATTAAATTAGCCTTCACAATGAGTCATCATGAGATTGTCTACTCAAGACAGTGTTGCCACTGAATAAGAATCTCTGAACATCTACATTTGGCATATCAAAAACAAGTCCCACAGGAGCAGCCACTAAAGGAAAATAAGACAGCCATTAGAACCCATGCAGCATATTGCAAGTCATCCTGTGGAAGAGATTCGTATCACCTCTTGCCAAATATAATGTTGCAAAAATATTCTTTTGAAGTCTTTTAGAGATTTAAAGGACATTACGAACTGCTGTCTTCCATGAGCAACAAAAAATATTTTGGTTCAGTGAACTACAGGTGTTGAGCTACCAGTCCATTGTGAAGTGGCAGGTCCTAAAGCGTGTGATAGTTTCGGTCTTTTGACTTGCAGAATTTGTACAGAAAGAAAACAACTGCCTGCAGACCCAGAACAAGGACAATTCCACCTATGAAACTCGCAGCATCAAATGTAGATTTGCGTGGAGAAGGTGCAGGAGTCACAGTAGCATTCGTACCTGTGGAACACCACATTAGAGTTTGTGAGTGCACAGTGCTCACAACAGTTTTACAAATTTTACTACTCTATTAAGGTTACTCAAAACATCCAAACACCAATATGAAAACAAAATAATCCAAAGTAGAGACATGTCAGCAGCTGCATTTAGATTAGTGATACTCAAAGTCTGATTATATATTGTTTGTACAAGGCCAGAGCTATTTATAGCCAAATTGCTCTGGACCTCAAGATTGAGCAAGTCCCAGCTGGACTTGATTTGTACTTCAAAAAGCCAAAGCTTTCCTCCTTTACCCAGAAGTGTATCATTGATATGCTCATATTCAAAACACTTTCCAAGATCTGCTACTTGTTCCAGTTTTTTGCTTAAATTCAAACTAAATTATTACCTTCCATCTACTGTACTTTATCCTGAGACTTCTGCTTAAAGAACTCAACTGAAGCCACAGCACACGTGAAGCTGCAACTAACAGCAATTGCCAATGGCTAGTTCTAAAGAGCTTTACTTCATGATAGCTATTCAAGAAATAAAATACTTCAGCATATTCACATTACAGTAGGTTTTGGGTTTTTTTGCTTGTTTGGGTTTTTTGTTTGTTTGCTTTTAATAGATATCCCATTACTATGCTGCAAGCGAAAAACAAAATACCACTTCCCAAAGATAGGTGAGTTAACAAGTGACTTCCAGTCACAAAAGCAGACAGTATTTGACCAATACATTTCTGGCTTTTAACATCTTAATTAGCTCTGTTTCTCAGGCCATTACCGTGCTACATACATACCTAACTTTAAAATTAGGCATGCCCTAAAGTTAGGAGTGACAACAGCAGATATACAAATACTACTTTAATGTTGTCATTTTGTAACTCTTTGAAAACAACACTTTTAAACCAATACCAATTTCTAAGTATTTCATGCTTTAATTATGCTAGTAGTAGCAGTTACCTGGAATACTGGGTGCTGTGGTACCTGAAGGAACAGCAGTTGTAGGCAGAGGAGCATGTGTAGTTACATTGGCGATAGCTGTTTGAGAGAAGACAGTTTTGCACATACTATAAATTTCAAGAGCAATGTTTGCAAGCACTGAACACTTATGTAAATGATTTAACTTGTTTTGCTTAAACAAGGATAAGCTTTGACCTCAGACTGTACCCCACACATTTTAGATGTTCAGCTGCATGGCATTAACCCAAGTTTCTGCAATAAGGATTCTCCCCCCCGCAATTCGCATACCATTGTTATTCAAATGTTTCAAGGTTGCCCACAGATCAGCCAGTGATGCCTCATTCAGGTAAAACCACTTTTCTTTCAAGTGCCAATATAAATGCTGGTGTTTGAACTAGAATCAAGACAGCTGTTTCAAGACAACTTGATCATCTGCATCAAGGTAAAGGACTTTCAACAGCCCTTATAATCACTATTTATTGTATTAAAAGTACTTACTGTAATATCTCTAGACAGGAGATAAACACTTACAGCAAAACTTCCTTTCTGCCCCATCCCCAAAACACTGTGAGTAACAGCATTGGAATAAGCAAACACTCACCTGTAGCTAGACTGTCTCTGAAAAACTCTTCCATTATCAAGTCAGAACAGCAAATCTGACACCACCCCCTCCCCTCAGATTAGTATTACTAAAAATTAATCAGTATTCCACTATGTGCCTGGGACAAATGACAATATTTGTATGTTTACTCAAAGCTAAATAAATGTCACCTTACTGTACATTAGGCTGTTCTGAGCCTAATCAAGTACCAACTTATTATATCAGCTCCCTTAAGCAGCAGAGGCTTTTAGTGATGATGTTTCAGGGTTTGTTTGTGTTTGGTTTATTATTTTGTTTTTAAACACAAACTTCTGTGTTAAGATGGCAGCCCAAGTAAGAACTCCAGTTTTTTTTGAACTGGGCAACACAGGGAAAAAAAACACCACAATAATCAAACTTTTAAAAACCTCATGATTAGTGGATAAGACTAATCTAATTTAAACAATTACCACCAAGCCAATTCTTAATTATATTGAAAACAAGCATTCTCTCTGCTAGCGTTTTATACAATCCACTTCTTCCAGACCCTAGGCCTCTCTATCATTCCATACCTCAGATCTTTTGTAGTTATGCTACTACAGTGATCTGTGGAAAAAGCCTTTGTCCTTTATTTTGTTCACCAGTTCTTAGTTTACTGCCATTCTATGTTTGGTGTTACTGTATTACCTGTAGTATGAGTTGTAGAACTGTCTGTGGTAGTATTGGAAGACTCTGTGGTAGTATTGGAAGGTTGTGTGGTACTATTGGAAGGCGACATAGTAATATTGGTAAGAGGAACAATTGTAGGAGCTATGAAAGAACAAAGGCATGTTAAAGAAATTAATGGCAGTGTTTAACTAAAAAAAACCCCACAAAAAACCCCAAACCAACAAAACAGATTAGCAGCAGGTTGAGTTTTAGAGAATTCATATAGAACCGAGCTCTACTGTAGTTCTAGTTTGAAATTACAAAGCAGCTGAGCATTCAATCCATCAACTAATAGCAAAAGTGCACAAGTGAATGCATGAAAAACCTAGTCACAAACAGCCCAATAAAGCCAGCGTTCAACTGACAACTCAAGATTCCTCAAAGCCAACAGAAGGGAGAAGAATCCTATTGTACAAGCATAAAACGTGCATGCTTTACACAATAGGAAACAAAGTATTCAGCAGTGCTCCTCAAGGTCAACTGATCTATCAAGTTCAACTAGAAATCAGAGTGGTTAGTGCTGAAACAGTATGAGGGTTAAATAAAACCAAGACATCCTCAAATATTTGCAAATTTGCTAAAGCTTCCCATTCTGAGTGCTGTTACTGGCTGCAGGGGCTCTCAGTTGCAGCATGTGCAGTAAAAAAACAAAAACACCAAAACAACCCAAAACCAACAGTGAAGCCTTCTGCAACTTACAGTATTAACTGAGTTAATCACACATGGACAGCTTATCCAAGCTGTTGCTTAATCATACACTGATGTATCAGCAAGCTTCCTGCTGAAATACTGTTAATGTCCAGAAGACTTTAATACACAGGGTCATTTACATGTGGTTATTTACATCTTGAAGCATCTCACCACGGCAGGAAACCAGAGCCAACTGTTTCTACAGAGATAGGCTGAATATATCAGAATCTACATTCTCTCAGGTCCCACTTGCATTAAGTTAGTTTAGGGCCACCTTGATGTTTTTTCCATGTCAATCCTCAAATACAGTGTTCTGGCTCAGCACTACAAGAGCTGGTAAGGTATACATGTTCCTCTCATACCAACACAGATACTCTAGTAAAGGTTACAGTTAAGTTTTCTTGAATATGAAGAAGCTAAACCAAAACCACCTGATAAAGTCTCTGTAAGTTTAACAGGAACAGATTATAGAATTCTAGAACAAAACATTGTTAACAGCCTGCTCTCTTTGGAAAGCACTGAAAATAGAACTTTTAACATTCCTGATTAAAAGGTGATTGTTACAATTTTAGAAACAACACAGAAATCCAAGTCAAGTGGAACTATTTCTGACTGGCTGCCACCCCCACAAGAGAGCCCAAAGCAGCATGGAAGCTTCATCTCTGTGGGTGTGAGCCAGACTCTTTAGCAGCACTGTTGAACTCATCTAGACAAAAACATTAAGAATTTTCATTTGATGTCCTAGATCTTAAAACCAGAAAATCCTATTTTGAAGTCCATTTCTTGTCAACTTTCAGACAAACTAAAACTTGGGGGCCTTTCAGAAAAGTGAAATTCAAGATTTAGTACAAATTACTCATATACTGCAAATCTGCTTTGCACAGCAAACACAAATTAATGAAAAGAGTGAAGCAGATATGCAACTGAGCATATTCCTAGCATGAAGGATTTACTTTGTGCAGGCCCTGCACTTTAGGATTGCATGAAGAGCTGCGCTAGTTAATAATTAAAACTGAAAGGTTCAGAAGTTTTCCCTATTTACTACATCTCAGGTGAAGCAATGGACTTAGCAGGTGAAACATTTTCTGTTGAATATGAAGCTTACTGTCTTGAGGATGCTGACAAGTGCCTCAGTATATATTATATATATAATAGGAAACATCACCCATTTTAGTCCAAGAAACCAAGGCAGTAGCCAGAGACATGTGTCTAGTAAAATACATCAGGCTTCTTGCAACAGTAAGCAGTTAACTCAATGCAAAATGAAATTGTGCATCTTCACATCATAGGTTTAAGCTGGAAGCCCCTCAAAACATAAGCTTATTTACATGCTTATATAAATTGTAGAAGGCATGTTAACAAAGGTAAACAAATGGAAGAGTTGTATAGATAAGGGCTCCACATTAAACTATGTGAAAGATGAGTATCTACTTACAAGAACATTGGTCTTCAATTGTACAGCTAAGCTTTTCTACTTCTGTTGCATTTACACACATCTCAGATGCTAGAAAAGAAGAGACAAGAATGGTCACAGCAGCAGAACTTTAAAGTGCTTGAGACATTGTTCATAAATACTAACGAACTGTTCATAGGACAAACTAAACACCACCTTCTAGCCAGGACAACAATAAAGCCACTTAAATATACAGAACTTCAGTACTACATAGCAATTAGAAAAGCTTTTATTTAATATTTTCTTTCATTACAGTTACTCTCTAATTCAAATCAATACTTAGGGAATATTTATGTGATTATACATCATTTTGCAGCAACGGTATAGCTTTTCTTTCTTCATAGCCTGTAAAATTAGTGTCTCTACTATTTGAGGCATTTTTCAAGTTAAACATTTTTGTGTCTCTGTGGTAGCATCATAAAAAGAAATAAATCCCACTAACTTAAATTCTACATGCAAGCAAAACTTAAGTTCCAGCTTTTCAAACAGATCCTTGACCTTGAAACTGCTGAAGACATCAGTTTCTTATTCTCTCCCTACACACCTTTCTCCCTCGACTCAGATTTCAATCTCTCCCTCAAAGAAGTTATCTAGATCTCTTGGGTGTTTGCAGTATGTGCAGACAACACATGCAGAATTTGGAAAACTCAGCTTCTTAAAAGGACACACAGAAGACAAGTTACATCTAAAATTCTTCACTGGTTCCAAAGCACCTTATCATTCATATATAACCTTTCTTGGTCATTTACAGTCAAGTGCTACAAAATCACTGTAACAGTCAAGCCATTCTTCCCTCTTATTTTGCTTCCACCTCACAGAGGAAGTACAAATAATCCACCTGAGGACTACCCCTGTAGTCTTTGTATGACCTTGTCAACGCAACTTCACCTCCTCCAGTACCGAGTACCAGAGGTCACACCTAAATGTAGTTACATCCAACTCTCCCACAGTGGGAAAGACAAGGCTCTGAATGAGACCAGCTAATGTTTCTTTGGCTCTGTCACGTCCCCTTCAGTGGGCTGCAATTCTTAGCTTTAGGTACACTACTTTTAGCTAATCCTGTTTAACGGACTCCTCTCCCTTACTGTATTCACTTCAGGAGTAGTGGTTGTGATCACCAGGTCTATGGTAAAACCTCAAAAGGACTGAAGCACAGGGATGTGCCTGAATGTCAGAATCCACTCAGGACTCCTTAACAGCAAACATAAGTGACTTGTTTGTTATAAAAACATTCTGAACCACCTGGAAAACATTATCTTATCAACAGCACAGATTTAAATCAGAAGCCTTAAATCTGGGATTATTTTGAGCATGTTCAGTTGTCTCCACATAAGAACTTGAAACGTTTAACAACAGATACAAATTGTGAGTTAATGTTCTGTTAGGTTATCAAACAGCACAGCGTATTTATGTAATGAGCACTAATATAGATGAAGCAGGTCTAGCTGGGTTTAAGGTTCTGCATGGCATAGTATCGGCACCGTGTAGTACTTACTTTCACATCTGACCCACTTGCAGCCTGCTGCATTTGTATCATTACTAATACACGAACTGCAGTTAGAAAAGCTTCCACAGATGTCTGGAAAAAAAAAAAGCAGCACTGATCAGGACAAAATTACCGCTGTCAAAAAAAGCAACTTCACCCACAGAAACAACTCTTAGATCTGCAGCTTCCTATGCATACATTTTCCAGGTTCAGGCACAATCCCTGTCACTGAACTAACTACAACCAAAAGCTACAACCGAGGAATACATTTGACAAGACAACACAAATACACTTCCCTACATTACTGATACTCCAAAATCAGAACCCCCATGTGAACCAAAATTTTGCCTGATGCAACCTCTAACTATAGTAAATTCAGGTAACAGAAGGTATACTACTCTAGCGTAGTTAGCAAAGCCCACCAAATTAATCTTGTAGATGCTCAAATGCTAAGAGCCTTGTTCCTTTTGATTACATTTTCCCTTTAGGCAATATAGCCAGCTATAAATAGCCCTACAGTAGAAGGCAACCAAAATATAGGAAATAAAAACAAGAACCTAGAGGGCTTCATATACAAATGCCTATAAAGCAGAGAAAAAAGAAAGTCAATCTATTCATGCTTTGAGCACAGCAGAAGCCAGTAAGCTAAAGAGTCCAGCTGCTTTATGTCAACATCAAACATAGTTCCCTTAAAATCACAAGGGCAACGCAGCCCCTACCTGGATCAAATACCACCTTCTCCCAATCCGCAATTTTTTTGGCATTTGTTTTAATTAATACTTAGTCATACAGCCATCATACCCAGAAAACACACATACAATCCACAATTCCTTGTGCCACATACTCTCCAGCATATTTCACATACCCAGAGGTGCATGGAGTAGGTGGATTGTGACCTTTCACTTTTCTCCTCTCTGCTCCCTAGCAAAGGGAACACTGCTATTCACAGAGCTTTGGCAATCAGCATGGCAATTTACATCTCAAGATAACAACTACAAATGTATTACCTAACTTCACTATTCTCCTAATTTGAATTAAGCCAAAATCCACCTTGGCCTTTCTTTTCATTATGGTAGGATCAAACTAGAAATATTGGTGCTATTTCTTCTTTCAAGAAACTCAAGAAGATATGGAAAAAACCTTTGTTGGTTTGCATCAGTGAGGTATGCAACAGATTTGCTCCGTTCCCTTTCGAAACAAGGCACTTAAAAGAGCAAGACATCAGTTTCCAAATAATAGATTTCAGGGGGAGAGGGGGGGAAATGTAATTTATCATTATGGGTATACTTCTGAAGAACAAACACAGCACACACAACACTCACTTTTGTAAATTCTTCACTGACATATAGAAAGTCTAGTACGACTCCTCTGTGGAGACAGGACAGTCAGTGTCGCCAACTAATTAATAACAGATAAACTAGACTTTTATTTTACTTTCAAAACAGCCTTCCCAGCCTAGCACAGGGAAGGAACAGATCTGCAAGAGTAAAGGATCAGGAGACGTTTTTTTATGATGGGAAAAGGTTTTGGGAATGAGCTGTTAACTTTAGAATCAGTGGCAGGGTGTCAGGTGTTCTCCCAGTACTACTGCTGCTGGGAAAAGCTCTGTTAGGGTCTTTATATAGGATAACAGCAAGCTCTCTCCATCAGCAGATGACTACTCTTCAGTGAAATAAATGACTGGTACCACGAACTCGGCTTTTAAGCGTGGGCAAGATCACGCTTGCCCCCAAGACAAAACCGTCTGTCGGACCGGCTCTTACGCAAGGTAAAAATGCGGATATTCCCCTTACACTTGAGGAAGAAACCTGGAAACACTAACAGAAGTCCGTCCTGCTGGCCCAACACTGCCCCCTCCCGCCGCAGCCGAGAGCTTGTTAACCTCTGACTCTTGAGCACTCCTCAAACCGTTCAGGATTCCGAGAGCTCGCCCGATATTGGCCTGCACTGCGTCGTCAGGGGTCTGTAGAGGAAATCTAAAACGGGCTGAAGCAGAGGTAAGGGGACAGCTTCACGCCTACACGCGCCCGGCGCCAGTATGCAACGCGGCCAGAGAAGACTGAAGCACTTCCAGAACAACCCAGCTCCTTCGCTTTCTGGGGCACGCAGCACCTTTTGTGGTTCTCGGCCGTGCCAACAGTTCAGCAAATAGCTCGCAGAGCCAGAAAGATCAACCCTCACACCAGGACAGCGAGAAACCGGCAGCAGGGACAGACCCAACTCTGCTTACGTAATTAACTCCCGCAATCTGACCCGTACTAAATTCGTAAGAAACAAGCGCGTCGCCTACATTTCAGTGGACACGAAGCTACCCCCTACCGGCCATGTGCTGTTAGGCGGAGGGGGTGTTGGGAGGGGGGGCGTCCAACGGCACTAACGGGTTTCGCTCCGCACCGAGGGGAACACCGAATGCGAGACGAGGTGGAGCCAGAGAAAAGCGGGCAAAAAGCTCGGCGGGCTGCGGCCGAGGCGTCGAGGGCGGCACAGGCGGAAGCGGCGGCGGTCGAGCTGTGAGGGAGCGCAGGGCGGCTCCCCCCCCCCCAACACCCCCCACCCCGGCCGGATGCAGAGAGTCAGGGGCTCGGTGCGTAGCGCCAGCCCCGCGGCCCCTTAAACACCCGGACAACGGCCGAGCGCGGGAAGGGGAGGAGCGGCCCCGTCAGCAACTGGCGAGGGGCAGAGGGGGGGGG
>WUAM01000395.1:5814018-5835965 GCA_024336885.1 Actenoides hombroni
CCGGGGGCCGGGCCGGGCGGCCCCGCCCGGGGCCCCTTAAGCCCCGGGAAAACGCCCGAGGGGGGGAAGGGGAGGAGCTGCCCCGTCAGCAACTGGCGAGGGGCAGGGGTGGGGGGGGGGGGGGTGGGTCGCGAGGAGTCGCTCACCAACGGTCGCGGTGCTGTAGATCCCCGCGGCCAGCCCAGAGAGACAGACTGCGCAAAGGGCGACGAGAGGGAGCGCGAGCGTCCGGCCCATGGCGGCGGTGCGGCGACGATCTCAGCGGAGAGGGTAGAAGCGGCCACTCGCCAGCGCTTCCCGTCGCGCCGCTCCTCTCCCACTGCGTCCGCGCACCCTCTCAGCGCCCTCGCCCCGCCTCCCGGCGTCACGTGAGCGGCGCCACCGCCTCGAGCTGGCCCCGCCCCTTCCCCCGCGCGAGCCGGCCAGAGGTATCGGCAGCGCGGCGTGGTTCCGTCCAGCCCCGCCACCACCCCCCACCCTCTACCCCCGGTTGGACGCGGTAATGGAACGGTCCCCACCGTGACGTTGCGTTGCTTCCCCACGTGACTCCGCCGCCCCGAGGGAGTGTTTCCCGCGCGTCACGCGCTGCCCGGCCGCCTCCCCACCCCCACGGAGGCCCCACCCCACGCTGGGCGCGCAGAGCGACGGCCGCTCATTGGCTGGGGGAGAGGCGGAGGGCGGGAACGGCGCGCGCCTAGCCGTCACCACCCTTACCCCCAGCCCACCGCAGGCGCCGTGTGTGGCGGGAAGGAGGAGGACACGGGCGGCCTCGGGCCTGTTGGTCGTTCCCGCTCCTCGGGGTGGGCGAACGGGTTGCGCCCAGCGGCGGAGAGCGAGACCCTCCTATCCAGCAGACGCAAAGCGCCCGAGAGGGGCCAGCGCCTTTGCCTTCTCTGCGGGACGGCCGCCGGCCATGGCGCCCAGCGGCCGCTCCGTGGGGGGAGGGCGGGAGCGGCCCGGCGGTGCGGGACGAGGCGAGGCCGAGACTGCTCGTGGCAGGGAGCGGGGGAGGGGGGGGGGGTTTGCGGTTGTCTGTCTTGCGCAGGCCTGGCCTCCCCTGCCCTGGGGGAGCAGCTGCTCGCCGACCCGTCGTCCGACCCTCGCTCGCAGGTCTGCAGCCGGTCGTCTGCGCTGCTGCGACTTGCCCTGAAGCTGCCGAGGCAGAACTTCTGCCTACGCCTCTGCCACGGCACTTCGGGCGCTGTCTCTTGTGCCCCTGCCTACTCCAGCACAGTTTTTTGCAGTGGAATTCTCTTGCAGAGCGGTAGCCGCGGGTATGAGGTTCGCCTCTTCCCCCCTCTCACTTTTTTGCCCTGAAAAAAATCAAAAAAAATCACGCATGAAGCTTTGTGGTCAGTGTGCAACGCTTGCGGATTGTGCAGCTCGGCTCCCGTCGGTGCTAGTGCCATCACAGGCGGGAACAGCGAACTGGGCGTTTGAGTAGGTTCCTGATGAAATACCTGTTTTACTTACAAGGGTAGCATGGTAAACATTGTAATCGTTATCTTCACTATTGTCATCTCCAGCTGTGCTTTAGGGAGCAGCTGGAGAAGGGTGTTTGGTAACCCTGTCACTTCTTTTTGGTGGGCTTCACAGTGTTAGGTTTGGGGTTGAACTCAATGATCCTAAAGGTCTTCTCCAACCTATATGATTCTATTACTCTGTGATTCCCTCCTGACCACTGGGAAGAGTTCTATCTCTGCTTATCACACCCTGGATCTCCCTCTCTGCCCTCTGTCTTTCCCTAAGGTAGCTTGAGTCAATGTATGTAACCAACAGTGGACTCTGCAAATAAAAATTTGTATAAGTTTTCCTCCGTGTTTTGTGTAATGCCAACACAGGCAAATGTTGGGAAACCAAGACAAACATTCATGCTTGTTTGTAATGAAGGAGAGCCAAGCTAGAGCTATGAAGCAGATTTTAGTGGTCCTGGTTTAAGGAAGTCATCATCAGAGTGAAAGGACAGATGAGAAAGAAGAGCTATAATTAGTAAAACTCCCTGTCTTCTCTGAAGTGTGAGCTCGATTTGGGCAGTAAAGAGGAAACCGTGAAATAAATCCCTAATCTTCCATTTTACTTCCTTTCCTGAAGGTGTTTCATGGCCAGTATAAATTCAGAAACTTTAAGGCAAGCTACCAATCATAACTACTGTGTGAGCTCCAAAAAGGTCTGTAGAAGGGTTGGTATAATACATAATATAATACATAATTTGGGTACAGAGCTTTCTCACAAGCATCTGTACCATCGTATAGTGTGGTGCTTCCGCTAGCGGACTGAATGGCTAGTGCTTTGCCTTTCTGCAAAGGAGTCTTGGGCTGAAAATACAAAAAAAAGGGCTGCAAAGGAAGCAGCAGTTTTGAAAAAGAAGGTGACTGAAGTTACATACAGATTTTAGTTCTCTTTCATTCTGCATGTGCTTTTTACTGGAGTGTTAGTGCAAAATAGTCCAGTTATTGCCACAATATGATTAAAGCTGATGGCTTTTTAGTGAGAAGAAACAATGTTCACAGTCATTATTGCAATACTGTGTTTCTGTTCTAAATTTGAATAATCGGTGTACAAAATAAATTGAGAAGCAGCAGAAATAGATGCTGCTACGTAACTGAAGCTGCAGTGACCATGGAATATGAGAGTTTCTGATGGCTTCCACTCACCCACCTCACCATTCCTGCAGAGATTTTTATGTCCTTCTGGGACAAGGGTCTCCTGCTGACATGAGGGCTTGATTCGCAGGATCTCTTGCGATTTCACCAGACACGTGGCATTATTTGAACTCAGGTTTTCCCTTTTGCAGTTCTTGTGGGTTATGACAGTAAATACATCTTCAGCAGTTACCACAGTGTTTTATGAGGGATGCAGTGGCAGTTTGGTTGATGTGCTGGACACGTGAGGTGTCACGGTTCCTGCAATCTGCATTTCGTGAGGACTACACACTAAAAATGTCTCCTTTTGAGGCGGAAAACAAATAGGACATATGATTAATAAAAAATAAGACTCTAATCAGTGTGTATATATATGGAAAACCAGGGAGAAAATGAAGTGCAAAATAAACCAGATCTTAGATTGCTAGCAGGGCAAGAATTACAGCTACAGCACATCTCCACAAGCAAGTGAAAACATGTCTGTCATGTAATCCCGGGGGCTGGTGGGAATCCAAGTGAATGACAAATGCGGTTTGTCTGTTTTTTCTTCAAGTCAGCATCTTGGGACTTTGTTGTAGCCTACAGTCAGCAGGATCATGGCCGTCTGGGTTGTTGCTGTTGGTGGATTTAAAATACCACATTCATCACTGTATTCATTTTTCATTGCGCTGTTATATACTTAGTGGTTAGTAAGGCGTTTACCTCTGTTTTGAATCTGTAAGGAATTCCAAGCACTGCATTACTGGAAATTTATGTAAAGTCCTTGGTGAAACTGGGTAAAACCTAAGGGCCTGCAGATGTCCATTTTAGGGAAGCACATTTGAAATGCAGTAAATGCCCAGGATTTGCTGTATCCATCAGTCCTTGTCAAGATGTGGTAATGGGGCTTTTGAAGAGGTTCCAGAGGAGCGTGCTGCAGTTTGGGATGGTAGCAATAAATTAAAAAAAAAAAAAAAAAAAGTAGATAAACTGAAAGGAACACGTATTTGTTCTGATTTCCAACTTGCCATTTCACTTGCATGGAAAGAGAAGTATGAAATGTAAATACATGGTGGGTGTTTTAACAAAGAAAACACACCATCCAAAGAGGTCTTGAAATATTTCATACTATTACATAATGATGTGTTACTGAACTGTGGTGCCATCCACTGCCTTTGTTCAGAAATAATGCGTTGATTTCTGTGCTCAGGGGTTTGTGACCTGAGTTAATCCTTGCCTTGTGAGACAGGGATGGTAGTAAATCTAATAAAGGTAGAGGTGTGTCTGACCGGGGCTGGACACAGCCCCAAGGCACGTACAGGGTTGTGCACGCCGGGCTGTGTGACATCTCAACGTGCATTTAAAGGTGCCTGTGTGTTTGTGCCCAGCAGGAATTTTGGGTGAGGACATTGGCACCTGCACTGTATGATGCGCTTGCCTGAGACAAGCAAGGTGGAGCTGTGTCAAGTGTGCTGAGGTACAAGCAGTTGCTCAGCCCCACCAGGTGGGGTGGAAAGGCTGCTTTTAACGTAAGGAACAGAGAAATATATATGCAGAGTGATAGTGAGGCTGTAATAACACTAGAAGATTTTTCTCATCTCTTTTAGAGCTAGTGGTATAGGCCAATGCTTTTAGACTAGGCAAGCCAAAGAGAGAGATGTCTTGAGAAGAAGAATGGAAGGCAACAGGTAGAGGCGAAATGAGGCAGGAGAAATAATAATTTCTCCTGTGCAGCTGGGACAAGCCACAAAATGAGGTCAGGCTGGTTTAGGTAACCAAAGGAAAAAAAGGCTGATACTTAGATGGAGTCTTCCTACAACGGTTCATCCATTTGCCATATTTGTAATGTGCTTTTTTCTGTTGTTGCTGGGCAGGACAGCAGTGGGCTCTGGCCTGTGTCAGGGCAGGAGCGTAGCCCCTGCTCCTAGGAGTTTAGCTTTGTGTTCGGGGCTGGCTGGCAAAAGGTGCTTTGGCCAACCTGGGAGTTTTTCAAGGAGGAGTCTCAGCTAGGGCTCCCCAGCTTTTTCTTGGTAGGTATTTTTAGGCTGAGGCTCTTGCCTCTGGGTCCTGCTTGAGCTGCAGCCGCACAGGTGTTGCAGCCCTGCCCATGCCTGCTCGTGGGTCTCACTGACCTTGCTGCACCCTGATGACCTGGACCAGTGCTCCTTCCCTCACAGCATCTGAAGTACAGACACGCTTAAGCTCAGTTGAGCTGACCACTCATTACTGCATCTTAGCATCCTAAACCTTATCAGAGTGACAGTATCAAGATTTTTTCTATTAAGTTTGCAAAATCATTCCACTTTCCCACTTGCTTTGTGCAATAGCTGTATCACATCATTCTGATCCATCTGATAGGTTCAGTAAAGTTCTTTCAAAACCAGTCCTTTTGGAGTACTTTTATTCTCCTTGGACTCAGTGGCAGGAACTCTTTTGTGTCTGACTTATGGCTGGGGGTCAACAGGGATTTAGTTAAGTGTATCCCAAGCAACAAGTATATGAAGGACAATAGCAGGGAGTTGTAGCCATGACAGTCTAAAAGGGGAAGTGAGATTGGTCTGTAGGAAGATAAAATGCCCACCTGATATAATTAAAATGAACATATACTTCAAAGGCTCAGGGCTTCCCCAGATCAATGTGGAGCACCTGCATAGCTGAGAAGCCACACTAACAATTTCTATTGGCCTTAGCAGCCCTTCTGGGTCAGATTCAGAAACCCTCAGATTACCTCAGATTAGGTAAAATATATTGTAGTTAATGACTTCATCTTCCCAACTTTCATCTAATCCATGGTTGAATTACTAAAGGGCAATGATGGGAGCCTATTGTCCATGAGTTATTAACACACTGTCTTTGCAATTTTAACACCTACAGAATCACAGAATCACCAAATGGTAGGGCTTGGAAAGGACCTTTGGGGATCATCTAGTCCAGCCCCCCTGTCAGAGCAGATTTGCCTAGAGCAGGTTGCACAGGATCACATCCATGTGGGTTTTGAATATCTCCAGAGAAGGAGACTCCACAAGCTCACAGGGCAGCCTATTCCAGGGCTCTGCCACCCTGGAAGAGTTTTTTTCCTCATGTTCAGATGGATCTTCCTGTGTTCTAGTTTCCCATTGCCCCTTGTCCTACCACTGGGCACCACTGAAAAGAGCCTGTGGAAAGAAAATAACTTTGTGTGTAGTTTGAGGGCTTCTTTCATCACTTTTCATTTACAACAGTTTCTAAGAGAGTGTTTTGCTGGAATAAGAAGCTCAACATAAAACCCTAACAAAGCAAAACCTGCAAAATACCAATTTTTCTTATAGCAGTGACACATTACATAAACAAAACACTGAGTAATCTGTTAAGATAATAGTTTCCTCAGGATGCAGGTTGCTGCCATCTGCCATTTGTAGAAGAGAGTTTTCTTTATATGGTTGCTGGGAAGGGAACTTCTCCAAAACCAGCAGCTGGCAGAAGTCTTCAGCTCCCTGACTGCAGACCGCCCCTGAATTTCCCATCTTTTTGGAGACCCCGTGGCTTGCCTCTGGACTTGCGCATCCTCTGAAGGCTTGCACACACCAATCCTCTGGTCTGTCTCTCTCAGAGGAGGCAACTCGTTCCTGTTGACTTGATCAGAGATGTAAGTTACAGTAGAAAATATGTCACAAAACATCATTCTGGATTGAGGTTAAGACAATTCTTTCCTGTTTCACTGTTCGTCATCTGGGGCTTCTTAAGCATATCTGACTTGCAGGCACTGGGGAACCAGGGTTGAAAGACACACTCTTTCTTTTAGCTGACCTCCTTAATGCTGGATGAAAGATTTTACCACATTTTTTTCCGGCAGTGTGTCCTGTTGTGACCAATGCAAACCCAGTAATTGTGGCTTGCCTGAAGGATCTTTATGCCTGAAATTCGAAATATTTCCTGTTTGTACTCTCCTCGTTAACGTTTTCCATGTGGTGTAATTTCAACCAGTTGTCCACTGCCCAGTTACTTTACGCTGTTCTCCTAGATTCCAAGTGTACAACACCCTGTAGGTTGTACATCCAGCCATTGTACTTGTTACCAGGTCTGTGACTTTTGGCACAGGATCAGCTTCCTGATACTTGCTATGATCAAGTGTTTGCCAGCCCTGGGGGACCCTGAGCACTGCCTATTGCCAGAGCATGAGTTTCTGGGCTCTGGCTGCTGCTCAGATCAGGTCGTTAGGACTTGAAGCAAAGTTGTGCTCTGGCTTGGTCCCTTGTTGGGGACACTGGCGACACTGGAGTGCAGCCACGCTACAGAGCAGACCAGCCATTGGTGACCAAACCAACAGCAAATAAAAAATCAATTAGTCGATCTTTTAGCATTGTTCCTCTATAACCTGCAGAGCTAAAAGTACTTTTCCGACTTTTATCTTTAAACATTATTTGAAATCCTTGCCACTAATAAGAGCCGCTAGCCTCTATCCCAATACTGAGCTTGGAAGCCGTATCCTTTCATAACAATAGTCTCTATTACTTATGAAAAGTAATTTGCCAGGAAATATGAAAAAATATGACACTGTATTTTCATCTTTGACCTGGAACTATGAAGTGAAAATAATTACTTTCTAGGCAGCTTAATTGATTTGAAATGTTTCTACACAAGACTTAGTTTCTGTATAGTAGTCTATGTATAGTTTGCAGAATGATTTAGAAAATAGAAAGACAGAATGTGGTAAAGGCTCCTTAGCTAGCTACAGACTTATAAAGGTGTTTTCAGTTAAAGAATCTTTTTTGGTTTGTACCATAAGTAAAGAAAAACCTAAACTCCCTTGATAAAATGAAGACGTTCTCCATGCTTACTTGGAGTATGTAGAGATCACTCTACGTCTGTGCCCTCTTCAGGCACTCAGTTAAACGTTTGCTGATTTGTTAAATTTTTTTCCCATTTAGCAAATAAATTTAAGATTGTTACTTTTCCTGAAATCTGTGGGCTTAAGCTTGGACAAAATTATGTCTCTCCTAATGCTTCTCTAATTCAGCCTTTCCCACCTTACACTGGCACCGTTCTGTGGGGTTGAGCAGCTCACGTGGGGAGCAGAGGAGCAAAGGTCTCCCTGCACAGAGCTCTTTGCAGTGCCGCAATTAGAGGTGAGAAAGCTGTACACTGGCACTGTCCATGTAGCCCTGGCACAGCAGGGCTGGTTTAGCCTTTGGTCTTCATCCAAGCCCAGTGAATGAATTCTCTTTCCTTTGAACTTCGAATGCACTTGCTCTTTCCAGGCAGCATTTTGCTCTTCCACAGAGTACACTTTTCTTTTAATGCTTACCTGCCCTTCTCTGCTGAAGCCATTCCTGCCCCAGCTTTGTACTGTACCTCAGAGAGATCCTGCATGTTAAGAAATCACTGACACTAGCCATTACTGTGTATTACATAGATACATCCACATTAACCTTAAAATTCCCTGTTTTGCAGTGATTTTATAAACAATATTTTTCTGTATTTTACTGGCAATAGTCACATTTTTGCTATTTGAGGCCATGTGCCAGAAATAGTTACTTAGAGTTTAAGCCTGTTCCAGCATTTCCAGGTTTTAGCCTGATACAGCCCAGCCTGATTTTAAGAGTGTTACTTTTAGTTTACAGTAGTCAGTGCAGGATCAGATGTATGGCATTCAGGGAGGCTGCACTCCTGCAAACATATTATTTTGTCCTTTCCTCTCAGATGTCTGAGTTAGCACCATATGCAGACTATATCTGGTATCTGAGCTATACGGGGCAAACCTGGCAGAGCAATTGTGCTGTGGAGGTTGTGGTAGAGGCAGAATTTAGCTTTATCCTTATAGGTGTGTATCCATCTATCCACCTGTGCTTTAGCCATATTTTATCGTGTATGTTTGTCACTATATAATTGTATTAGCACCATTTCCCATAAACTGTAGACTGTCACTGAGATGTGTTCACTAGTCTTTCTCTACACTCTTGTGAAAGTGCTTTTTAACAGCTTATGAACGTTTTTTTTTTCCAAGCCAAAAGAAATTTCCAAGCCATTCACATGTGCAAGAAGTGCTTTTATTTTTGCCTTTAGTGAAAACCATCAAGGTTGGTAAAAAGCTGAGCAGAGAACAGTGCTCTACCTTACATCAGGCAGGTGATCACGGCTCGAAGGTCCCACAGTTAATTATCTTGCAGGCTACTGTAGGCCTTTCATTATATGTAGGCACAACTTCCAGTCGCTGGAGGACTTCTGTGCCCTCGATCAGTTGCCTACAGGAAGGACAAAATGCACATGTGATCAGTCTCTGTCTGGAGACAGCTCTGCAGCCTCCAGCTTGTGTGGGGCTGTAATAAACCAAGGCACCAGTTTCCTACTGACAGGCTTTACCCACTCTGCTCTTTAAAAAGTTGTTCCTTGTGATGGAGTTGCAAACGCTATCGGCTCTTGATTAAGTAGCTTCTAGCTGGCATTTTGAGAGAGGTGAAAAGACTGTGGCTTTATGCAGCTACATTTATTTAAAGAGATAAGCATTGTACCGTGTGCCCAGCTAAAAATGGCCATTGCTTTTGAGGAGAAAGAGGTCAAGAGACATGCTGTCAGAAGTGACAGTATCAGAAGTGGCTCCCTGAGAACCATCTTTTGTTTCCTTCCTTCACTGCACCAATTTGAATCCTGAAAACAGTCCAAAATTTTGCATTCCTAATGATTTTCAGACATTCATTTCAGATTTTCTCCCACAGCATGGGAGCATGAGCTGTGCTTCCTGCAGGTACTAGCGTGGCAATGGATGCTAGCAGTGCTCTGGAAAGCAGCACACTGTATCCCATCCCATCCCATCCCATCCAGCATAATGGTACCAAGTGGGGAGAACACTGCAGGCGGACCTGGCCCAAGTTGGGATGTCAGAAGGACTGAGCAGAGCAGAGCTGGAAAGTGCCTGGCTGTCCTCGTCATATGCTGTGGCTGTTTTTTGCTTTCTCAGGATTAAACTCCTACTCTAGATTTAAGAGGGCCTGGCTATAAGATCATGGAACCTGCACCTTTCAGATGACACAGAACCAGTGGCTGAGGTGAATGCTGCTGGTTATAAATATATTCAGCCAGCAATCGCTTTGGGTTTGTTCTCTGTAGGTTAGACAGTTACGCTTTTTGGTTCCATTAAAAATATTGGCTTTCTCCATGACGTGATTACATGGAAACTGCACTGTGTACTTCTCTCTCTATGGTATTACAGACATATTTTGCTCTCTTACATCAAGCAAACTGCTCAGAGCAATTATTGTCCTTATTACAATCCTGAAAATCTAAAGATCTTAACAGGACCAGCCCTATATGTTAACCTACTGAGAAAAAACTCCCAGCATGCATTCACTAAAATAATTTCTTTCAGCCCGTGAAGGCAGAGCAGAACCCTGAGGTTTTGCTCAACAAGCGTCCTTCAGGGCCTATCTTTGCCTGACACCAAGCTATGTAGGCATGGATTTGTAGGTTTCATTTTGAAGAGGTCCTGGCCACTTTGCCATAAGGTTTTTCAGCTCAAGCAAGCCATCCCAGGGCAGAGAAAGGAGTGATGGGTGTCACGAGGTACTTCAAATCTAACTTATCAATTGTCCCCCTGGCCAAAGGCATATGCGTTGCGTCTGTCACAGGGATTTCATGGATACTTCCTCCCAGGCAGCAACGTCCTGAGGGGCCAGGGAAAATTCCCACACAGTGCAGTGGTGGCAATATTGTGTGTACCTACCCAAAAGCCACATATTTTTTGTCCATGTAGGGAGTTGGCTGGAGAGTGATGTAGAACTGTGAGCCGTTGCTGTGGCGGCCCTTGTTGGCCATCCCAAGGACACCTCTTCCACTGTGACGGATGGAGAAGCTTTCATCTAGGGAAAGAGTTTGGGGATGAAAGACCACATTTGTGTTTGCTGCTATTCACAGTACAGCTTCCTTTTGCCAGCTCCTGCAAGCTCCCCTTTCCTTCTTCCCACTCTCCCTTTCCCTTCTCCTTTTCTCTGAAGGTCTCATCAAGTCTCATGCAAGCCAAGTCTGGTTTGAGTCAATGTCCTTCCTAGAAAGAGCTTCCCACTACTGCCTAGTGCTTAAGCCAGTAAAGAAACTAATGACAAATATCCATGAAAAAGCACTTTAGGTATTTCTGAATATTAGAGCCACAGCAACGATGTCTCTGGGTCCCCATTGTTAGTCCCTAATGCCTCTTGCTAGAGAAGCTCAGGCACTTAGCACGGTATTTCCCTGCAACTACTTGGAATTATTCCCACTTCATGGCTGAAGCAGGCAGGACCAGAGCAGATGCTCCAAGCACAGCCTCTGCTCTGCCTCACTTCATGGTGCTGCCTGTGGTGAAGAGAACAAGATGCCCTATGGGCACAGATGGGGCTGTGGGGGCAGGACATGCCTGCCTGAGATGGGATGTCCAGCTGCTCCCAGTGCTCAGTGACTCACGTGGGAGGGTGAGCAGGAGACTTCTTCAGCCCAATAAAATGATGGAGATGAATAAATGGAGAGCAGATATTTAGTTAAGGAGAGTGGGGTGCTCCCAGAGCTGAAGCTTTGTTCCAGGGCAGGGAGAGGAGGCCTGCGATGGCAATGAGAGCTGAGAGGAGGTGAAGAAGATCCTCTGTCCTGGCTGAGGAAGGACTGGTGAGGGAGACAAGAAACGGCTCTCAAGAGGGATGTCTGGGGAAGGACAGGCATTAGGTACACTAGGGTTTGGGGGATGATGGCAAGAACTTGATGCCTTCTCCTCCATGGATGGGAGCCTGGCTGTGAGGTGGGAAGCAGAGAGTCCACTGATCCTCTATCACCCATCTCTGACTTGATCACACTGAGCAGTCAAGAGCCCCATCAAGCTCTCAACAAGCTTGAAGGAAACTAGAAATATTTAGATTTTTCTTGTTATCTGATTTTTGGTTTAATTCTTTTTACCTTGTTTGAGTGCTCTTCTCAGAAACTGATTCATAAAGATGGTAATTAAATTTTAACTGAACAGTTATGCCCTGGCCACTGCCTTGTGGTTTGCAAAATGACTTCAGCAGACTAATTTTGGAGTAGAATGCTTTGTCCTGTGATGTGATGCTCTGGTCCAAGTGATTCTCTGTAATTACCTCAGTCCTCTCAGCTCATTACAGTAAAATGTAGTCACGTCCTATTAATTTCAGTAAATGTTGCAGTGCCCTGGCGCCTGCCAAGCACGGAGTCTCCCAGAACATTACTGGTTGACGGAGGCATCTCTCACCCTTTTCAGGTGTCAAAGATATTTGTCCCCTGCCCTTAGTGCAAAATAGTTTTGTGGGAAGTACTGGGAAACCAATCTAAGCCTTAAAATAGAAAGCTGTACCAAAGGGAACACCTTTCTCAAGGATGAAAAGCAGCTTTTGATTAAAAAGGGTGAGGGGAAGAATTAGCAATCCTCTCCTTTAATACATCAACACGTGGAGTATATACAATATGGGTAGTAAAAACCCTCCAGTGACACTTTCAAGGTCGACAGCTTCCAAACTAAACCCACCTTAAAATTACCTAAGCGATTTTTGATGCATTGTCAACTCCCTACATGACATGGTAGTGTCTTTCCTGGGTAGCACAGGGAAAGAACAAGCTCTGCCAGGAGGAGGAGAATGGAACTGGGAGCAAAACGCTGCCTGCTGGGCTGGGGCTTCATGCTGCAGCCTGGGCAGCACACGTGGGTCTGTAGCTCTCCTGTGGAGGCAGAGGTGCCCACGCACACTCAAACTCATTTTCTTCTGTGAACGGTTTCTACCTGAACAGAAAGCGTGAAGGGTGCGAGGTGTGTGCTAACAGAAACCTGCTGGGTAGACTTGATGAAAAAGAGGATTCACAACATTTTAAATCCTTGCAGTTTAACAGCCAGCACGTGTTCTTTCTGAGATGTGTGTGTCCTGAGAATCTAGACTTGCTTCTATATCAGGAGCTCCAGCATCAAAAAGTGACTTATGCCCCTTCCTGCCTGCTCTAGGCAGCCTGTAGCATTTACTGCTTTAAATCCCTCATGGTGGGCTTCTAGAAGCTTTCCTGCCCAACAGTGCTACACCTCAACTGGGCAGAGCGGGCCAGTGACCCACCTCTGGATGGGTTTTGCTCCTTCTGTCCCAGGGCCTTGAGGTCAGAGCAGCTTCTTCTCATGAGTAGGCTCTTTAGAATCTCGGGGAAAAGTTTTTAGCTCCACTTCTGATCTCACTGCTGGCTGCTTCCCAGCCTGCTCAAATGTTACCTCATTTGAGCCATTGGCAGTGGGAAAGCTTTTACAGAGGGGAATAGAAATCAGTTTCAAAAGTGCCTTTACTGTCATAAAATGTCTTTATGGGTAGCATTTAATCTAAACAGAAGATCCCAAATGTCTATGTCAATTATATGGCTTGTTTTTCTTAAATATTGCAAGTTACAATGTTATATCCCCTTTATGTTGTATTACTTTATACCAGTACGTGGGAACAATTTTTGTTAAACTTAGCTCATGTTTGTCATTTCTCGACTTTCACAGTTTCATGGGAGATTCAGAAGTAACTCCCCTTAAATCCACAGAGTCACGCAGCCCCTGGCAGCGATGCCTGCGGTGTGCCCAAGCCTGAAAAGCTGTCTGAGGTCCAGGAAATCTGGAGTTAAAGCTGACTTACTCCCATGGTTTTAAACGCATTTAAACAAGTGGCATTGGGTGTCTGGAGATCTGCAGCTAAGGTCCTGTCCACAAAGGTGAGTATGCAAAGTTTGAAGTAGCCATCAGGTGACCATTGGCCCTCATTTAGGCAGAGAAAAGGGGCTGGTGGACCTGAGCCTGGGACAGGGGACTGCCCTGAGGCCACCAAGGGCGGGGACGAGCCTACAGATCAAAAGTGACCTCACTAAAGCGGTCCACTCATGCTAATACAGACAATAATTCTGACTGAAAAGCAAAACCTTTTGCTTTAGGTTGACGAAAGGAGTTTCCCAGGTTATTCTGTGAATAACATCAGACCAACAATTTGAGTTTTGAGGAAATTTGCCATTTGTGCAGTAAGATAGCTGAGGAAACATACCTTCAAAGGTGGGTCCATAAATCGATTCTCCTCCGTCTCCCTTTCCGGTTATGATGTCTGCAGGGTAATAAAGTAGCTATCAGAGACCAGGTTTATCACAGGCATTACTGGGGGTTGTCACTGAACAGGTCAGCCAAGGTCAGAGACATGGGCTGGGGAACAACTTCACCCATCTTTCTGTTTTATTATTGACATTTTAACAGACCTTTGGGAAGCTCTGCTTCCATCCTAGGAGACAGTCTCTCTATGGAGAACTATTTCACATGGTGCATTTAAACCGCTGCCCCTCTGAAGCTGGTATCTCAAGCAAGAATACAGCATCTCCCCTCCTGGGAGAGCTCCTGCAGCATGCCCTAGAGAAGGATGTCTATCTGAAAGTGCAGCTGTGGTATTATGATGAGTTAAGACCACTAACTTGTCTAAAAAAAGAGGTTTGCTAAGAGAAAAATTACTATTGAAACAAATTTCTGATGGGTGAGGCACTAAAGAAGCCTGATGCATCTAATTTTTTTTTATTATTATTTTTATTTTTTTCTAAAGAAGTCTGGTTTTTGTTACTTCATTTAGACATTGTCTTACACCAGTCAGGTTGTGCTTAGTCCTCTACAGCAGCAAGCTTGTAATTTTAGGTTGTTTTTATGGACTACATAGACACCTTGTTATTTATGGAAAGTAGGAGGTGTATCTTCAAAGTATAAACTTAAAATGGATTTAAGCACTCACATTTGGAGCAGGCAAGGCAAACACAGCTAAGAACTATAGATAGGTAGGGTGGATGATAGACCAAAAGGGAATAATGAAGGAAATGCCTTCTGATACACCTGTCTTGACTTCCCTGGGGATGTTGGGCAAGCTACGTGACCTCATCATTCGTGGTTCCTTTCTTGTCAGTGCCAAGCTCCAGGCATAGTGCTGGCATTGAAACAACTCACCAGCACGTTTGGAAGGGCTCTGACACTTGGCTAAATGCCCCTGTAAATTAATCTCTCCATAGAACAAGTAATGTTTTTCTATGGATATTCTTAGTGTTTTCATATTTCCAGTTAGTTTCCTAATTATTTAGCAAAGAACTTCATGGAGGAGTTAATGCTTTCAGTTAGTTTCTTAAATTCTTTTGAAAAGGTCTTGGATAATCAAAAGAACAAATCCAAACTTTTCCTGTGTTTAGAAAGTGAGACAGCTAAAGGAAATGGCTGGGTTTTATGTATATATATATGTATTTATATATTATATATTTTTATATATATTAATTAAGAGCTTATCCTGCAGAGATCAGCTTTGTCATGCAGTTCAGCCTCGTCTCTGCGGATGAAGGCTGTTATTCCTGCAGATCATCCCACCTCCACTTCTGCTGTAACTCGGATTTACTCAGGACACCTGGAAACGCACCTCCTCCTTGGATCCACTCATTTTTCACGAGGCGATGGAAAAGGGAGTTTTTGTAGGTGAGCTCTCGGCCGTCGCGGGGAGACTTTACTCCTCCAGTGCACAGGGCACGGAAATTCTCACAGGTCCTGGGACACACTTCTGAAAAGAGCTGCAAAAGTGAGGAGAGGAAGACACAGGTGAAATTCAAAGCTGACAATGTGTGAAGTTCCTAGCTGACCTCCAATGGCCAGATTTCTGTCCTCCCTCCTTCAGCAGGTGAAAACACCGCGCTGGGTGTGCTTGTTCCCCACTTTCTCTTTTCTCCTCTGTAACTTACCTCAAACAGCAGCCTTCCGATGGGCTGTTCCTCAATGGCTATCTCCAGGTACACAAACACGTGCTGTTTAAAGCAGAAAACCAAATGCAGTGAGGGAGAGACCAGCTCTCTGTGCTGCGCTCGATTTGTAACGCAGGCCGCAGCCCAGTTGCCTGGCACCAACAGTCTCAGAAAATATCAGCAGTATTGTCAATGTGCAACAGCATTTCTAGTATTTTGTTTAAACAAACAAAAAAGCAGAAGATTTTTCACTTAATTCTGGACAGAAATAATCCCAACAGTATGTTAAAAACAAACTACTGGGCAGGGCCCGCTTCTTTACCTTGCACTTATTTGCATGCCTATTGCAACCCATATAATACAGGCAGGATAAATGAATCCAGAGGAATACTGGCCATCCCACCAAAACGGACAATTCTCACTCTTTTCAGCCAGCCTCAAATCTGCATGCAATTGATGTTACATGTTCTGTGGTATTCATTTTGGTATGACGTCTTATTTTTTCACTGCTCTGAATACCGTGCTGATGCCTGGCAGCATTGTACCTCATGCCACCTCAGCATTTTAGGACGTCTTGTCTGGGAAAGAAAAAGTATGGCAGTTTGGCTTTTGGTTCCCAGGAATAAGGCTATCCAAGAATTTTAGTACCCAAGAGCTAAGCTGTTTGGGATTTTGGAGCAGCATAGCTGCAGCACGGTCAGCAATGCACTTACGTCAGACCATTCAGCCCTAAAGCAGTTAATACATGTCGGGCATCTGGGCTAGCGTTTGTCTCTTCCTGGCTGCCGAGAGGCACAGAGGCTCTTCTGTCCTTGGCAGGGGATGGTCCCCATCGGCCTCTCCAGACCCAGTTCTGGCCTTGCCGTCATGGGTCAGAAAACCAAAAAACCTGCCACTGCTCTGCTCACTCTCCTTCCTCCTCACAGTTCCTTCCCTTTCATCTGACAGCTTCTCCAGCCATTTACAGACGTTGTACTCTGTGTAAAACAGTGCTACTTGCCTGGGTGTTTTTCAGATATTTGGTGTAGAAATCCTCAGCCATCGCTTGGTAAAGTGCCTCAGGCTTGAAGTCATGATAGTCCCACTCACGGTAAGACCACTTGAGCAGCTCTTTCTCATCCCCCAGAAGCCGGCCATCAATGAAGCACATCACTGGAGAGGCATATGCCCACATCTCACCTCTCAGTTCCTGCATTTCAAAGGGAATACAAAGCCTCCAGGGATTAATTACACACTTAGTGAAGAAGCAATTGGTAATAATCCACCACAAGTAAGGTGGCCTGTGGTATTTTTATGCCTTTCCTACTTTTAAAACCCCAAATACCACCAGGTGGAAGGAATTGGGCAGCAGCTTTAGGTGAGGTGTGCTAACATTGCACACAGTTATGTGTCCTAAAAGGTCTGGATCCTGCTGCTATGAGACATTATTGTGACAGGAGTCATCTGGGTGACACTTTGGGGGCAGCTCAGACTGAAAAGAAAAACCACCTGGAGAGCCTCATCCCGCTTCGAGGTTCTCTGAGAACATTAAATAAATCAAGGTGGAAAAGGTCACTTCCAAAATCTGCAGATGGCACTGAGCTGGGAGAGGCTGCAGCCCTGTGGAGACGACTTGTGAGAGTTACCTTCTTTTTCTTCTGTAAATATTCATGCCATGCCAATTCTACTAAAGGTCGTATTACAGGATCTGCAAACTTGCTTGGAAACTTCAGCTTCAGAGCCTGTATTTTTGAGGTAAGGAAAAAAAAACTTGCTTAACAATCAGTTGGATACCCTCCACACCTTATCTTATCACGGCTTGTATTTCCATCATGAATTACAACCTAAGCCACGTTCTAATCCAGTTATTGCTCTGCACACCTCATGGCTCTGGCGTAATTCCCGATACTTGCAGAAGTACATGCAAATTGCTCTAAATCCCTGCTTGTGGATGTAGTGGCTGTCTTTTCTATGAAGGCCTGCTTCACAAATATTACTGAATCCTACTGGTACTCCTCATGCCCCTCCCTGCCATCAGTGTGAGACTGATGTAGGCGGTGAGATATATGCTGAGCATCATCTACTGCATTTTTTGCCTTCATTTTTGCATGCACAGGGAGTCTCAGATCTCTACTGTCCCAGAAGACTGAGCCCAGGGCCTTGGGACAAGCGAGTGGTTAGGTGAAGGCTGCAAAGTGAATGTTTCCAGGCCCTCTTGCTTGTAGGGTTGTATCAGAAGCACACTGCTATTTAGATATGGGACATTCCTGTCTATCAATCTAACCTCATCTCCATGTGGGCTGGGGCACACGAGTTCTACGAGCTGTGGCTTAAAGCCAGCCAAGCTTACCTTAAAAAGAATAAAGTGAAGAAGTGACTTTCTGTTCAGCTCACAGTCCCCATTGCTATCCTTGGGACAGTGTTTGGAAAAAACAAAAGGAAAAAAGCAGAGGCACTGTCCCCCCACCCCAGTCTGTCGGCTTGGCTTGTCCTTAGGGCTGCTGACAGATGGTAGAGCTTCATAAGCTGTAAGTAATGCTGAGGAACAAGCTTGGCAAATGAACTCTTATAAGCAGGAAGGGTATAAAGGTCAGCGTTGTGCACCCCAGGGTGGGCTATATGCTGTGCATCAGTCGAGCTCCTCATGGAAAGTCCATCCCTGTGAGGTTCTTGCCTTCTGATCTGCCCTGACATTGCTGCGGGAATGTCCTAAACTGCCGAGCAAGTCGGGCAAAGCTGTGATGTGCGTGACATTTTACAGCATGGTAGAGCTGTAAAATGTCTTGGAGGTGTAGGAACCAGGAGGTGAGGATGCTGCAGTGGAGACCTCCCCTGGCCCTGAGCAGTGCTGAGCCAGGAGCTCGCAAAGCCTCAGTGCCTGTGCCTGTGTCTGGCAGTGCTGAGAAGAGCAGAAACCCCAAATTTTGAATATTTTCTTACTAAGAGCTGCAACCAGGCACAGGCATTCCTCTGCTTACTTACTTCCAGCCATACCACTCCCCACTGCTCCCAGCACAGAGCTGGGGTTGAAGCCTGGGCGTTACCTCTGCCACGCACTTGGCCACGTGGAAAGCCGGGTCCTGGAGCAGCCCCACCACTGTCACCTGCCGCGGGCCCATGGCACCATGGCCACCACCAGTCCGAGTCTGTCAACAGAGCCCAGCTCCATGGCAACGCCGGACACACACACACAGCCCTCCCTCCCTGCATTTATAAGCACTTCCCAAGTCTAATGTAAGCAGGTTTTAACCCTGTCAGATGGCGGGAAATTCTCTGATTGCTGTTTTCCCCCAAAGGAAAGAAAACAGGGTTACACAGAAAGCATGTGGCAGAGCAGAGCTCATGGCAGATGCCATCAGTATGGGTTCATTTGAAAGAAAGGATGAAGGTCCTGTTTCTAATGGTGGCTAATAGCAGATGCCCAGCAAAAAGTGGTAAGGATAAGCAAACGTGAGAGCAGTGCTTCCCCATTACTCTCCCAGCCTCTGGTGTGCCTCTGCTCAAGGATATCCCAGTATCTTTGTGTTCACTTCCCCTTGGTGGGTGTGAATTTCTTTGCTTTTCAGATAAATGTAAAAATCCAGGTCCCACAAAATCATATGGCAATGAGATTTACAGCTTACACCCTGCGTAAAGCGTGCGTCTCCTTCTGACGTGGGAACTCCTACCCACAGCTGTGTTAGCTGGGCACTGCTGAGGCATCATTCCCACCAGCAGCCTGGGCAGAGCCATTTGGGGCAGGGGTGGAGCAGTTCCAGAGGAGTCATGGCTCCCACAGCAAAGCTTTGTGCCACCGTGGCAGCTTTCTGCCCTTTGGGCCAATGCAGCACATGCTAAAGTGGTTTTGTGGGGCAGCCACAGGTTCAGCATGCATGGGCCAGGTCAGTTTTCACCTATGAACAAGGTGAATTTTAGGAGACGGTGGTGTTAGAAGTGACAAAAGTGAATTGTGTGTCATGTCAAAAATTTGCCTAACTTCTCATGACACCATGGAGCAATGGAACAATCGTCACATCCCCAAGAAAAATATGGCTTTGACATGTCAAAATCCTACTGCAGATGAGAGAGCTGTGGTTTTCAAGTGGGAAAAAATGTTCTTCAGAAGAAACCTATGTTACATACAATAGAAATTAGGTTAGCGTTTCACCTTAATAACAAAGTGCACTCTTTTTTTTTTTTTCAAATTATATATGCAGCTGGCTTTATAAAGTGGTAAATCTGTACAAAGTCAGAACCAAAAAGCCTGTAGCCTCTCAGCTAGATGTTTCTGAGCTACCCATGCCTGTAAAAAATTCAGACTGAGAAAGAAATCCCCAGTCGCAGAAGAGCTGCCCCATCTAGCCCTGAAATTTCTCTGGTCCGTATGTGGCTCAGTGGTGCTTTCTTGCAGTGATTCATTAGATCAGCTCTCTTGTAACTTCTGTTGGGATTTGCAGCAAAGTTGGATTTGAAGAGCTCCATCCTCACAGTATCAAAGACCATGAAGAAGATCAGATCCTGAAGGTTTAGCTGCCACAGCTCCTCCCTTGCCTGAAAGGCCCATGCACAAGATGTTATCAAGTTATGATTTTTGTCCTGCTGAAAAATCGCAGAAAATTGAGGGAGATGAAACAGTTTGGACAAGGGGACATATTGAAATCCTGTGGTAGACAAAGGAGTTTTAATTTACAGGCAGGTACTGGGTGGCAGCGGCCAAGCAGAGGCGTGTGTCACCGCAACTACATTTGGTAGGCAGTGACTGAGTGGTGCAGAGGAGAGCCCTTCCCTTCCTCCTCCCAAGGGCTGGCAGGACCACTGCTGGAGCCTCCGTGGGCTGTGACAAGCAGAACTTAATTTTAGTAGCCAGACCATATGGCTTCTGCTACAGCCTAAAAATTCTATAGCAGCCTTATAAAAATTCAAGAAGAGAAGCAATACATTTTGCATTGATGCAAAATCAGTAACGCTTCAGAAAATGTTCTTTGCTACCTGTGTTTCTCTACATCCATATTTTTAGCTTGATACAGAGTAATAAACCTGATGTTTATTTGGCCTTTTAAAATGTCTCTTTCCTCTTTCTGTACTACAAAACCTGATTATTAAAATCCTTTTCAAAAAAAACCCCAGTCTGATGTCTGCTTTTCGTAAGTGCACTTAAATTTGCACACAAATTTTGTTCCTGAAATTTAATTCTGTACGTACATCTGACTGGTCTCTGTTATTGATTTTTATTAAAACAAAACAAACCACCAAAGCAAAGCAAAACAAAACCACAAGAAAAAGGTAGCTTTTTTTTTTTTAGGCATGGAAATTCTCACTGTCATTGTGGGCAAGAAAGTGAATTAACTATAAACATGTTGCTAATAGTCAACTAATAGTCAAAGTCAAGAAGAAAGGTGACAAGTAGCTGAACAAACATATTATTGGCTCTACAGAAACGCAAAAATTAGCCCCCAAAAGCTTAATATTAATAGCCAACAAGCTGGTAATATCACTTGCTGTAGAGGACTGTTTCCCACAAATTTATAATGGGCATTTTTAAAAAAACAGAGCAAGCCAACAGCCACCAATTACCTTCTGTCTCAATCCATTCTGGCTTTTGTGTCTCTCCTTCTTTTCTCATCGCTTTGTCATTCAGGTACCTTAAAATCTATCCAACAGGTTGACAATTATCAAGATTATAAATATTAAAATCTTGAACTGGATGACAGTTTTTCATTTCAGTCCCTTTTTGTTACCTGTTTATGACAACATGATATTGTTCTGCAAGCTTATTCATAGCACTTAGATGAGCATAAATGTTTTCCTGGTGCTAAGGGTGCGACGGGAGTTTGCTGGTACCGCTCTGCTCGCCAGCTGCAGCAGATGTGCCGTGCTGCATTCTGTTTGGAGGGAGTAAAGATTACTGTGAAGAAAAACATAGAAAGCACAAGAGGTTGTCCAGTACATTTAAATGATGATTCTAAAACCTTTTCAAAGGCTGCACAACCGTTATTGGAAACTTGAAGTCCTTTGAAACGTGCACACGTGCCCTGACATGAGAGTTTTGTTTCTGCAGGATTGCCAGAGAGTTTCCTTGCACCAAACCTCTCCACCTGCTGTGGCTGTGGCCATTTCACTTCCTTTCAGTCCAAGATAGCTTTTGAAAGAGACTGAGAAAGAACACAGAAAGGCAGATTGAATTAATAATATTAATAATATTAATAATAATAATAATATTTAAGAAAGAAAGATATATGAGAGAGATTGCCCACATGAAGGTACTCTGGCAGGAGAGCTGCAAGGGGTCACCCAGTGATATTTGGTGAAGGGTGAGTCAAGTGACTACAGTATCACCCTGCTGAAAGCTGCATGAAGAATAACACTGTGCCTGTTGAAGAAACAAATGTCAAATAACATCACAGCAAATACCTGGAGAGGAAACACTGCACATCTTACCTGCTGAAGCTGCTGAACTGAAACAGCATGCTGTGGTGACTAGGGGGAGGGCCACCACCTCTGTTTTACACCAGGCCCTTGGGCTGCCACAGGTCCTTTCTGAGAGGTACTATGCAGGGAAGATGCAGCAGATAGATCACCTGGCACTCAAAGCAAACAACATTGGAGATATCAAAAAAAGATCTTCTTACTCTCAGGGAAAAAAAGACAGATTCAGCTCCA
>WUAM01000395.1:5836065-5890748 GCA_024336885.1 Actenoides hombroni
AGCCACCTGCAGCCACTGGGGTTGGGGTTGTGCCGCTTGATGTGGCTCCTTCAGGAGTCTCCAGGCTTGCGGTGTGGTAGGCACAACGCAGCACAGGGTTAAGACATTTCTTAGATTTAGTCTCAGTTTCTGTCTCTGCCTACATTTTAGAGCAGGGTGATGAACTTTCTGCCTTGCTGCTTTGCTTCCCCTCTTTTCAGTTCATCCTCAAATTTAAGAGCAAAACTTAAGTCACAGTTTTGCTGGGGGGATTTATTTTTTTTTTAAGATAAAGTGCTATGCAATATGAATCATTAATTCAAAAGGAGAAGCTGCCAACACTTGCTATAGAGGCCCCGGTAAAAGTAAAAAGCAAAAAAATACTTTACCCTTCCCTGAAACAAAAACCAAACCCCCAAAATCTGAGGTGCCTACCTGTGTATGTTTTTGTGGTGTGATGAAGTTTGTGTCAAGGTTTCTTTCCCTTTGCGAAAGGGGAGCCTTTAATAAAAAATCCTCCCTCCCTATGTTTGCTTCCTCCCTCTCCTTACCTCTTATTCCTCTCTGTGAAGGGTGAGGACTGTGAAGCCATGTTTCCCCTTCTGTTGTTGCAGAACTCCTTGGATGAATCAGAAGTAAGCGCCAGGAGCTTTCAGTTATATCTGTGGGAGGAAGGGACAAGCCACCAAGGCCCCATTCCCTCCATCTTGAGCCTTCCGTGGTGATTTGCAGCAGGACAGGGAAGTATGAAGCACTGAAAGGCTGAAGTCAGTGTTTAAACCTGACTCCACTTCAGTGTAAATGACCATGCAAGGTTCAGATGAATGGGGGACGAGGGGTAGAATAGCAGGAGTACTTAAGGTGCCTCTTTTAAAAAGTTCTCTTTGTGTATCTAACGATGAAGGAGCTATTTAGAAAAGGGGGTTCTCCACATGTGTTTATGTTTACTGTCCTAACAGGAGATGATGGCCTGTGTTATCTTACATGCTAGCTACCTCTTGGGTGAATCTGTATCACCTTATTGATTTCAGGGTAGCTATATTGATTTAAGTTGGTTAAGGAACTAAACCAGCAAAGTTTTAAATAATTGGAATAATATTCTTCCTCTCTTTCAATCAGATTTGCCCTTCATGTCACTTGTGTTTCGTAATCCTCCTAGTTCTCCATTCCATCATTACAAGACCAGCATTTCTATTGTAAAAAAAAAAGGGGGGGGAGAAAAAAAACCCTTAAAAGTCAGTCTTCTTTACAATCTGGTCTTTATTTTCATGTCTAAATACATTTAGAGCACAAGCTCATCCTATTTTTTTGTTTGTTTGTTTTTATATAGGCCAATTCAGTTTCATTTACTTACACTGTTATTTTTTAGAGCCAGAAGCTCTCAGGAAGAGAATGTGTTTGATGCACCAGAACCCTTTAGGGTTTCAATAAAAGACATGATATTATGAGTAACATCCCCACTTCTGTTATTCTTCGTATACAGTTGCGACAAGATTGAATCACCATTTTTAGCTATTCTTCAGCAGAACTTGTAATCTATCAATGTGTCAGCTCAACAGCAGTTTTCTCTTCACACTAATGTGAACCAGAAGGTCCAGCTATCACTGATTTTGACAATATTATCTGAGATTGCATGCATTGCAGAAGTTTGAAGAAAATGAATTGTAGGGCCTGTTATATTTTCCTAAAGATGTACAAAATATAAAATATATAATCTAAAACATTTCAAGCTCATTTTTACCAGCTGACATTCCTGAGTTAGGTGTTTCATAAGCCTTAAACTATAAGCACTATGACGTATTTGTGTGATAGATAGGAAATATAAGATCAAATGTAGGTCCTGTATTTTTTTGAATGCCTCAGACGGCACTCTGTGTTGTTACATAATGCATCATAAAGAAATACGTGCCTTCATTTTCTTTAAATCACTCCAGCTTGGATAGTACTAAGACTTCCTTCAAGTCTGCGTTATGCAAGTCCTTGCTGCTGTTAATAGCTGTCAGCTCTGCATGGTTACCTAAAAAAAACCAACAAGGTAACTGCAGACTTTTTGCAAAGCTCCTCGCATTGCTGGAATTTACAATGAGTCAGTTCCAGGTGCGTTGCTCCCTTTCTCAGCTCTGAACAAATTATTGTGAACAAACAGTTTTTCCCCCATTAGAAGAAAGTCCCATTCATTTCATTATATCACAAGGCAATCTGTTTTGTTATTGTTGTTGTTTAGTTGTGTCTATAAGTATATTATATTATGAGTATCTGAATGTACTTTCTCTAGTGTTAAAACACAGTGGAATAGACCAGAATGCAGTCATATTTTGAATGTTTGTTGGAAAATACAGGCATATAACTAAGTACTGAAAAAATACGTAGCACAGTAAAAAATCCTTGACCGATCTAGCAAAGCTATTAGATAACAAAAAATCCTTATGGACATTAAGTACTATTATTTAAAGTATAACCTATGTTATACAGTATAAGCAGCACACAAGTGAAATTGATGAGACATCTACATAGAAGAGAAAGAATAATTTTTTAAAACTACGATGTTATGATGTTCTGTATTTCTTTACTTGGGAAGAACAATTCTCCTTGTCTTTTCATAAAGGCATAAAATTAACAACAACCACTTCGGCGAATTAGGTGCAATGCATGATTTGGGGTTTGCTTTATTTTTCCTCTAACAAACACAGAGATCATTGGTGGAAAAAAATCAGGAGAAACCTGTCTGGGTTTTCCAGCATCATGGAGACCTTTCCAAGTACCCCGTCCTTTAACAAGGCCTCGGTTTTAAAGGTACTGAAATGGGAATACCTCAAAGTTCGTAATACTGACTATATAAAGAAAAATTTTGCTTCCTGATTATGCTTGTAGAAGTATGAAAGTACCAATTCAGTGATGTGTCACCAAGAAAGATGGGTTTTGTTTAATAGTCTATGAATAGATCTAATAATTAAACAATCGTCTGTTGCATTTCTACAAATTTTTTTTTCCTTTTTGTTGCTCTTGTAAATTTGAGGTACTAGCTTATTCTTTATCTCCCTTTTCCTACTAGTAATTATTTTAAAAGGTTCAGCTGTATTCTGTTCAGGTTTTGGTATGACACATAGAAATTTTTTTTTTTTATATTCCTTGTGCAAGCAGTACGTTGTGGGAGGAGGTCTGCACTATAAAATAGTATACCTACTAAATTGTACTCCAGTGGGAGATTAAATAAGGAAGAGCAGAATGGCTGAGACAACTCATTTGTCACAGATGTTCATGCAGTTCTGGTGTTTTGTTTTAATCTGGATTCATCAAACATGATAAAGAATAATTTCTGTCTGATATGAAGTTCCCATCTAAGGAGACTAAGCAGGTTAAGTTTAAACTGTGGTTTGAAAATACAAGGAAACGTTACTGGACAGTTGACAGCTTGATTCGGTAGCCAAAGTGGACTCAAGGAAGTAAACTGGAGAATACTATTTTTGCAATGTCTAAAATATGTCAGCTCAAAATTAAGAGGGAAAATGCACCACAAATATATTACTGTGGAGCAGAGTTACTTTAGCTACAAGATGCTTTTGTCTACGAAGCATAAACATTACCATAAATGTCTGAATTATGTAGATTATAAAGGGTGCTGATGCTGTCGGAGAGCAAGCATGAAATGTTGATGTGATAACCTCTGATATTTAAGGGGCATTTACTGACTGCTTTTACAGTTATTTCCTGAGTTTATAATTTTAGTAATAAAACTTAGCAAAAATGCACGAGGTGAGTGCTAATGTAATACTTACTTCAGGTTTTTTTAGATAGGCTGATTATCATACTAAATAAAGTAGAATATGAATGAGAAGGCCCAGGACTAAGATTAAAAGGGGGATTAAAAAAAAATAGTATCAGACTCTTTCTTAGTTTGTATTAGGTGCTATCTCTTTTTATATAATTTGCCCTCTTGTAAATTCCTCTCTGTCTCTCTCCTTTCAGAAATACTATGCCCCTGCCCCAAAAAGGAGAAATATAACTGCTACAATTAGCTTCTGTTGACTGTAGCAAAATGGATTTTTCCCAAACTGAAATATATGCATTAATTTGCCAGACTTCCTGCTATTTTTACCTATGGTATTTCTGAGAAATAGGTAGTGATGTGCATTTTAATGCAGCCTACTACGGCATAACAGCTGTAATCTGGCGTTTTTCTCTTTGGTAGTCAGATACACAGAATTGTCAGCTTGTTTGCTTTTAAGTACCTGAAAGCCGAATCGGAAAAAAAAATAAAAAATTTTGATACAGTGTTTGGCTTTTAAGTCTGTACTTCCTTTTGAGTTTTCTAAGTAAATGCTACATTGACTGATTATCGGAAAAATCGGGGCTTACGTAATCAAGCCATACATTTTTCTACTGCTTCCCTTCACCCACTTAGCTTTCATTGTACTCTGAAAAAGGAAAATTATTTTTGAATAGAAAATTACTATGAAATGGTTATTATATACACATTTTCATGAGACTGCATAGCTAAGCTATTTGTATGTATTTTGTAAAAGAAAGCAGTAAGCAAAATGTTAAAACCTTGAGATGGCTGAACTTTAAAATTATAGTAAACATTAAATACACTGTTATCTAATATGATGTACCTAGCTGTGTGACATTGAGTCTTTTTTTTTTCTTTGCATGGGAAAATAGGGTACTTCTGTGTATTCCTTATTCAGAAAAGTAAAAATAAGAACGTCATACCCCATTTTTTTTACTCATCGTAAGGCTGACGGCCCTTTGTAAGGGAACTGGTTTTAATACCTGGTCTTCAGAGGATGAGCAGCGATTGCTAGTGACAAAATATATAGCAAATGAATCAAAACTCTGTCCTGCTAGATAATTACAAATTGAATTAATTACAAAGAATAATATGAAATTTTTATTGAAATATGTTAAGATGAACTCTTACCCATAGGTGGCAGTCAGCTTTCACTGTAGCAGGGATGCCAAACTTTTGGTTCATGGTATTCATACTTCTGCTGAAATAATTTTGATGGAGTATGCATATATGCATGTACATAAGTATATACATGTCTGTCTGTTGGGAGGGGGGGAAGGAGGTAAAATTAACCCTAAAGTTGCTATATATAAGCAAAAGGAATGATCATATTCTGGAGAAAAGATCCATGCGTTTCTAAAACCACACGATTTTTAATCTGTCCATTGCTGATACTCATCTAAACGAAGTAGTGATAATTCAGAAACAAGCAGGTGCCCCTACAAACTGAGTAGAAAGGCAAGTATCTCACCACCCTTAGAGAACACAACCCCATACCATACACAGTTCTTCCAAACTACATTTCTGTTTCGTCGCCCATTTTCTGTAAATTACAGAAGCACCACAGTGACAACGCTCTGCCCTGGAAATCCCAGCAATAAGCTCCTCAAAACATCGAGCAAATACAGAAAAGGTGCTTCTGGTGAGGGTGTCCTTTCAGACATGGAGGGCAAGCAAAACCCGTGGGTTGCGGTTCTGGTTCTCTTTGCAGAGCTGCCGTTGACACCGGGAAGACGCTGCCTGCGAGAGCAGAGATCCGCTCGGTTTTGCCCTCAGCTTTTTTAGGGCTTTATGCGGTTTATGGGGATTTCCTTTCGCAATGCCACTAAGGAGGCACTTGGGACCCCACCAAAACTGGAGGGGATAGAAGGAGCTCATAAGGCCAAGTCATCTCCGTCTAAAACAAACAGAACTTGTGAAGCTACACACGTGACGTACTAAGGCGGATAGCGCTCTTCTGAGAAAAGAAGACTGAAAACTGAAATTCATGAGTAGGTAAAGTCATAATTCTTTTTACTATTACAGCTACACTGGGACTCTTCAGTTAAGATGTATCTAATATTTGGTCAAGGTAGGCCACTGTACATGTCAGGAGCTAGCATTTTACAAAATGGAAAACTGGAAAAATATACAATTATGTGTTGCCACCACAGTGTTCTACTGTGATGCAAGATGAAGGGCTCAGAATGGAGGAGAACGGTGCAGTATTATTAAAGCAGAAAGCCTAATTCTCCTTGTGCAAGAGGCGCAGCAACGCACATCATTGTATAAGCCCAAGCAGGCAGTATGATTTCATAGTCAAACATGGTATTTCCACATGCATGCAACCACAACGTGACTAATGAGATACTTGCATATGCATGGCCCCATTTGTACCCCAACTGTAATAATTAGGAGGATTGCACTCCACGTTAATTTACACTCTTGTGTAACACTATTGAATACAAGATAGCAGGTGGTGGTAAACTGGCTGGTGACAAATGCCTAAATTTGATGTGTTTTGAAAATGGGAGCTTTCATAGTCTGCTCTGACCTCGATATGGTCAAGACTGGAGAAGACCTCCTCAGACATAGGGCCTGATCCCCGGCTATCACAGGCAGCCATCTTGCACTGTTCAATTCAGTCACAGAGATACCAGACTCCATCTTGAAGCTACCCGTGTCATGAGGTCACTCCTTGTTTTTCATTCCTCTGAGTGGTTAAGGATTTCAGATAATGTGTATCATGACCAGCTGATCCTCTTGTGTTCTGCACTGTCTTTGACATCAGTTTAAAGAGCATTTCTCTCCTGGTATAAAGTCCCTTCCAATCTGTCATCCCTTGAGCTTTCATAGATCACTGCCAAAACCTGCTCAGCCTCAGTTCAGCCAAAACAGCTGTGCCATACCTGTGGCAGAGGAGGATGTTTTTCCCTGACCATTCTTCTGATGCTCCTTTACACTTTTTCCACTTTGAGTAAATCTCTTGAAGAGTTAGAAGCAGACACAGTATTCCAGATAAGATGTCATGAGGGCCTCTCATGGTGGCATTAATGCCTTTCTATCCCTCTTAGATATACAGTAACTAATATTTCATTTTTTTTTTAAATTATATTTTTCTATTCAGAGCTAGCTGCTATCAACAACTCATAGGCTTTGAGAACTGATGGAAACACTCAATTTACCCTATTTTTTTATGAATGCTGATAGCAAAAGTTCTTGTTATGACCTTGACTTTTGCACTATTATACTGGTATTTCATGACAACAGTGTCAAAAGGCTTTTTTATAAGGAGGGTGTCATCAGTTTCATCCAAGCCATGGGCTTCCCATGAATTTTCTGGCATGTCCAGATTTGTTCAGGAATCTCTATGCTTTGCACGACTATGGACGTGAGTTGGCACATGCACATGATACGGTGCAGGGCTTTACAGGTGAGCTGACTTGGCTTATGAAACAGAGTTGTCTCTAGTATTACGTTACCTCAGGCACATCATGGTGTGTTATTTCAGGTGAGCCTTCGGAAAGTTGTACAGTACTTCTGACTCGGTGTCCTGCACTGGCTTCTTTTTGACAGCTCTGGGAGCAAGAGACAAAATTCTGAAATATTTTTCCAGGATCAACAGAGGAGATGGACTTAGTGTCACATTCTATTGTTTCTATTGATTCTGTAGGTTAATCTGCAGTTTACAGGTTATGCCTGTGAGATTGAAGGGAGAGTGGGATGTACATAAGTTGTGTGCCACTCTTGAATAGCATGTAAAAATAAGATTTCTTTTTTTTTAATAGAAAAATCTGGAGGATTTCTGTGGTTGTGTTTCTGGAAGTTAGTAACATTATGACTGTCTCTAATTAAACAAGCAAAAATCCAATTTTTTTTTTTCTTTGTTTTCTGTTGGAACTTGCTGCATGAAATTTGTATTGTGACTTTTCAATATAACAATTTTATTTTATATATTTTACTCCTGTGCTTGCGGGACAACTAAGAAACTTGATCATGGTGGTTTATCTTTATAGGGAAAATACCATGCTGAAGAACTTTTGCTAGGCTTGGTGTATGCCGAGTTCCAGGATACTGAGCCAAGCCCATCATGTAAAATGACTTTTGTGCATTTTGTTGTAGGAAATTCCAACCCCACTCTGTGCAAACAGTACCCCAGCTTTGTGTCATCAGCTGATCATTCCTAGGTTTAGGTAGTCAGTGAAAATAATTAGTAAGATCTATCTCGGATTGTTCTTCAAAGAAGTCCACTATCCACTTTTCTCTAGCCTGAGACTTCCCCTTTGAAACTTCTTCACAAGGTTTTACCCATATTAACAGTGAATTTAGTAATTACCGTCTTCCTTAGGTTTGGGGTTTTTTTAAGTAACATACTAGCAAATGTTTTGCTGAAATCCAGTCAGATTAGGTCAACTCATTTCCTTGATGTAGAAAAGTAGGGTTTGGTGGTTTTTTTAAATGTCTGACTAGTGTGCCATGATGTATTCTTAAGAAGGCTTTGTAGTGTTTTTCTTATTTTCTATTTATCCAATTTTACCCTAAATTTCCTTGCAACCAAGTTCTTGGTGGGCAGTCCCAGTTTTTGGCCCTCTCAAACTCTTGAGTATTTCTAAAATCCTTTGTTGAAAAGAAAGTGAACATAGCTAAATAACCTGGCTAGGACTGCTAGAGGTTAAAAGGCATCCTTTAAAAACCTGAAGTTATACCCAAATGAAGACGATGGAAAAGAATGTCTATCTGTCACATTATATATGTAAAAACACTGTTAACCATATCAAAATATTCATCTAGGGATGCAAAAAGGAAGTCCAAGGCCATCTGGCAAAGGAGGTACAGGAGAACAAGAAGGGCTTCTTGAAATACATCAATGGTAAAAGGAAGACTAGGGAAAATATGGGCCCACTGCTGAATGAGGTGGGAGCCCTGGTGACAGAGGATGCAGAGAAGGTGGAGTTACTGAATACCTTCTTTGCTTCAGTCTTCACTGCTATGATGAGCCCTCAGGAATTCCTGACCCTGGAAGTAGGAGTGGAAGCCTGGAAGGAGGAAGTCTCTCCACTGGTTGATGAGGATTGGGTTAGAAATCACTTGGGTAAGCTGAACACACACAAATCTATGGGCCCTGATGAGCTGCACTCATGAGTGCTGAGGGAGCTGGCTGATGTTGTTACCCTACCACTCTCCATCATTTTTGAAAGGTCATGGAGAGTGGGAGAGGTGCCTCAGGACTGGAGGAAAGACAGTGTCACTCAAAAAGGGCAAAGTACAGACCAGTCAGCCTCACCTCCATCCCTGGAAAAGTGGTGGAGCAGCTCATTCTGGAGATCATTTCAAAGCACATGGAAGAAAAGAAGGTAATCAAGAGTAGCCAGCATGCATTTACTAGAGGGAAGTCACGTCTGACTAATCTGATAGCCTTCTATGATTATGTGACTGAATGAGTAGATGCAGGGAGAGCAGTGGATATTGTCTGCCTTGACTTTAGCAAGGCTTTTGACACTCTCCCATAACATCCTCGTGAGTAAGCTCAGGGAGTGTTGAGTTAGAAGAGGTAACAGTGTGATGGGTTCAGAACTCGCTAAACAATAGAGCTCAGAGGGTCATCATCAGTGTCTCAGAGTCCAGTTGGTGACCTGTAACTAGTGGTGTTCTGCAGGGCTCAGCACTGGCTCCAGTCTTACTCAACATCTTCATCAATGATCTGGATGAAGGGACAGAGTGTACCCTCAGCAAGTTTGCTGATGATACTAAACTGGGAGGAGTGGCTGACACACCAGAAGGCTGTGCTGCCATCCAGCGAGATCTGGACAGGCTGGAGAGCTGGGCAAAGGCAAACCTGATGAAGTTCAACAAGGGTAAGTGTGGAGTCCTACACCTAGGGAGGAATAACCCCCTGCACCAGTACCTACCAGGGTAGGGGTTGCCCCACTGGAAAGCAGGTCCACAGAGAAGGACCTCAGAGTCCTGGTGGACCATGTTACCCGTGGGACAGCAATGTGCCCTTGTGGCCAGGAAGGTCAATGGTATCCTGGGGTGCATAAATATTGTGGCTAGTAGGTTAATGGAGGTTTTCCTCCCCCACTACTCTGCCCTAGTGAGACCACATCTGGAGTATTGTGTTCAGTTCTGGTCTCCTCAGTTTGAGAGGGACAGGGAAATACTAGAGGGGGTCCAATGAAGAGCTACAAGGATGATGGACTGAAACATCTCTTTTAGAAGGAAAGGCTGAGAAACCTGGGGCTGTTTAGCTTGGAGAAGACCAAGAGGTCATCTTAGTAATGCTTACAAATGTCTGAAGGGTGGGTGTCAAGTAGAAGGGGCCAGTCTCTTTTCAGTGGTGCCCTGGGATAGGATGAGAGGTAAAGGACACAAAGCAGAACACAGGAAGTTCCATGTCAGTATGAGGAGAAACTTCTTTCCTGTGAGAGTGACAGAGCCTGGAACGGGTTGTCCGGGGAGGTTGTGGAGTCTCCTTCTCTGGAGACTTTCAATCCTGCCTGGATATGCTCCTGTGCAGCCTGCCCCAGGTGATCTTGCTCTGTCAGGGGAATAGAACTCAATGATCTCCAGAGGTCCCTTCCAACCTCTACCATTCTATGATTTGCTAAGCATATGAGCCTATGTGAGAAAATGAGAAGGTGTTTACCCGATAAAGAGTAAAGATAGTCAGAGAGCTGCTTTGAAATGTAGTTTTTAAGGGATGCAATTTTTTTGCTAAATAATTCTTAGTGGCAGTTGGACTAAAAAGCAAAACTGAAGGAGTTTCCTTCCACATTCAAAGCAACACGGCTTCAGCTGCAGCCTCAAAAATGCAGACACAGAAGAGGGATTTATTTTCACCTTTAATAAAAACACATTCACTAAAGGAAGCAAATGGTGTCAAAAAAGCAGCATTTGTGGTATGACAAACCAGGTGAGCTTCTCGGAATCACTATGGTTGAAAAAGACCTTTGAGATCATCAAGTCTGTTACAAGTTTAACTGTTCTCGTGTGCAAGCTACAATGTGCTGACAGCTTAAGCAATGCAAGGTGCAAGATGAGTCACCACTTGTGCTATTCATAGAGGCTCATTTCTTCACTGGTAATTTGTAGACAAGCACGAGAAAACTTAATAGCCAAAACTTTTCTGTTGTTACAGGGAAAGCATCAAGCAATCACTGTGTGATAGTGTCTCATGTATTGCTGTAGCATTGCAGTTAATCCTCCAACAATAAGCTCATAATGAACAAATCAAAGTTCAAGAGAGAAAAGTATTTAGCAGCTATTTTACTGGTAGTCTTAGAATTTAGCTTGTAACCAGCTTTGTAGGCATTTCAGGAGCCAGAAAGAGATGGCAGAAAAGGAACCAGACAGCATTATGGCTGTACATTACATCACAGTGTTTTAGAAAAAAAGTTGTTAGGATGAAACTGCCAGAATATTTATTGCAAGCTTAAATTTATACAATTAATCAGTGAGATTTTCATATTTTTCTAACAAGCTATACTGTATATTTTCATCTGTTCTTACAGCATCAAGACTCAAAGATTCTCAAGTACAGCTGCAGAATACACTGATTCTCTTTGGTGGCATAAAGTATACAGATTTTTTTTTTTTCTCTCCATTCTGAAAGGGCAGAAAAGGTGAAAAGCCTAAATATTGAGTTTTGCTATTGGATGGCTTGGGGTTGGTTTTTATTATGCCTTGATTTATTCCCACTGTCTACCGTTTTTATGATCCATTTATATAACAACTGATCTAGTACTTTGAAAAAATGGTGATAGTTACCCCAACTCCCACAGCATGTGGTCAGGAGCCAGCTGAGTAGTCTGAACTTGAATGAGGAAGGTCATCCAGAATTTGGGCTCCCCCGGATAAGACAGATAGTGATGTACTAGACCATGGGCAGCAGAAGTCCACCAAGGTGATTAAAGAGCTGGAGCACATGATGGAAAAGGAGAGTGCTGGGTTTGTTCAGGCCTTAAAAGTAGGCAGCTTTGGGAGGATGTTGCTGCTGCATCTGCTTTGAGAGAGGTGATGAACAAGATGGCCTCTGGAAGTTCATTCCACCTTAATTTATTCTAGCATGCTATGCAGTGAGGTTTTATGTCAGTGACTCTCTCCAGGCAGTCACACAAGCCAAGCACGTACAAAGATCTTCTGTTTTGCTATTAAATTCACCTTAATTTTCATACTTTTCATTTGTTAAAACATAAAATATCCACGTAAATCACAAGTATGCCATTTTAAAACTGAAGTGATGATCGAGCATGTGGCTTTAAGTACCAGTGGCATTTTATCTGGCTTTTAACACAATAGTACACTCCGCGAGATGTTACCAGTAGCCAAATTTGAAAATGAGAAGTATATCATTCTGGCATGGCATTTTATTAAGATGTCAAATCTTTTTTTTGTTAGCAGTCAGTCACTGGAAACAATCTGTACACATCTAATCTAGCCCATGACAACAGGTGTACAACATTTTATGTGATATGCCCCATTTATATAGCTCCTTAGGCTCTGAAATTATTTTCTTTATTGTTTAAGTCCCCATGAAAACAATTACCAGCTTTAGCATATATTAAAAGTAACATTACATTCTGCTCTCAAAAGTACAAAAAAAATAATGCTTTAAACATACACTGGCTCCTAAGCTTAGACTGAGTTCTGTCAGGAAGAGAATTTTGCACTTCAATACAGTGCCTTCAACATCAAGAGCTCTTCAAAGTGCTTGGCAGAGCGTGTGAACGAACACTATCCCTGCTTACTTAGATGACTAAATAAGGCACAGAGGTCAACCACCTCACCCACAGTCACACAGAGAGAGAGTGCCAGAACTAATAAAGCAGAACCTGGGCTTTTAGGTTGTCCAGTGTAACCACCACATCTCACTGACACCATTCACGTGCAATGGCTTAAGCATTTCTGAGGAGCAACATTTGTACAGCATACAGTAAACAGAAGGGGCGATCCAGGGCCAGACAAAGGCTGAGACAGTTTCAACCCAAACCATACGAATTTGGTAGTCAATAAATCAAAATGCACTTCAGGGAATGGTCACATAGAAAATTATACATTAATCTGCAGAAAGAAAGCTCATTAAATATAAGACATAGGGTGTTAGCTTTGCAAGAAGTACTGGTTATCTTAAGCTTGGCAGTAATTCAGGTAATGTTGACTTCATCAGAGAACTTGCACTTTCTGATCAGCAGACATTCTGAACACTGTTCTTCTACCAGCATGGTACACTTCTCTGAAGAGTCACATGGAAATGCAATTAAAAGGCCAAATATCTCCACAGTAGGCATGGATGTGTATGAGACACGAAACCCCACATTAATTGCCTGTGAGGTACGGACTGAAATACTGACCTGGAAAAAATAAAAAAAGTCTAAAATAAATAAGGTGAAGAAAACTGAAAGTCACACATCGAAATCACCAAGAAATGCATCTTCAGATAGATTATGCTGCAGAAAAGAAAGCGTGATGCGTGTAATGGCTGCTTGGATGAAAAGCATGCTATAGCCCAGCCCTCTGATGACAAATAAGCATTTCAGAAAGGCTGTCCTTGAATAGGATGTTCATGAGATGACTCATTTACTGACAGAGACTGCTGATGGGATTCAGAAACATGTACACTTTGATGCTGTTCTTCACTGATTTGATGGGAAGGAACTGCAGCTTGGCTAGAGTGAGACTGTTGACTTGATTCCTGAGTCAGCTGCACATGCTGAGCCGGATGGGAAGATCCTGCTAAGTGGATTTCTTCATTTTGTCCTTGATGAGCATGGAGATGTTCTAGTGCTTCCTTAGAAAGAGTGATGACATGCATTTGTTCAGGCTGGGCAGTCTCTATTTGGTTGGCAATCATATTGATACTTTGGATTTGTTCCGTTTGCTCCTGCTGAGCTGAAAGCAACAAGTTTTGCAACTGTTGTGGTGGCTGAGCAAGCAGCGTGAGGTTAGCAGCCTGCTCCGTTGTCATATTTGGGGCATTTTCTGCAGCAACAATACTGATGCCTTGATTGTGACTAGGCATGAAGTTTATATTGTGCACTGTATCTGTAACCAGTAGTTGAATTTCCTGCCCTCCAGAGGTGGCAAGTTGATACTGCTGCAGCTGAAGAACGTTTCTCACTTCTGAACTAGCGTTGGTGCTCGCGGCAGCGCTGGCTTCCTGAAACTGCTTCTCCTTGCTATGAATTTTCAAGTGAGACTTCAGGTTGTCCAGACGAGCAAACTGCAAACTACATTCTGGGCAGGAGAAAGGCTTTTTGCCAGTGTGTAAGATACAGTGTCTCCTCTTAGCACTGGAATCAGAGAAGGATTTTCCACATATACCACAGGAATATGGCTTTTCTCCTCTGCAAAAGAATGGATTTGATCTCATTAAATGATTCACTTTGGCAGTGCTGCTTTCTGCAGCTTATTATGAAATAAAAAAAACTTAAAACCAATTTTTGTTTTGCTAAATTGCAACCACTCGAGAATAGTGATATTAAAAATGTTCTCTATTTGACTTCCTAATTACTTCCATTTGATTTCACAAACTGTACGACACTTTCATGAGTATATACTGAAGAGCTATGGAGATAATGTAACTGCTCTCCTGTTGTAACACCAGAGGTACAAACTCTGTGCTGCCAGACTACCACAAGAATGCAACAACTCTGCACAACTTAAGCACTGACCATTTTAAGAACATCTATTGACAGTGTGGGCTTTAAAATAAGAAGTGTCCAAATCCTAACTTGCCGCCTGATTCAATGGGACAAGAAGTTTTACTGGAAACGTTTTCTTTTACATAAAGACCACAACAGTTCTCCAAGGATTTAAACTCTGACACACCTTTGTGCAATATGTCACACTGACATGAGTAAAAGATAACTCATGCTATTCAAGTGACATGATAGACTACACGGAAACAGGGCAACGCTCCAATAATCTTGTTACATCATAGCTACTGTTCTGCTGTCAAACCACAATTCACGGTAGAATTTTCACGTAAATAATACAGTGGCAAATGCATTGCCATTAAACAGACACAATACACCAAAGAACCATCTTACAATGTTTGGGCACACTAGTATTTAACAGTGCAGTACTTTGCACTACTAATTTTTTCTTGAAATAGATTAAGCAAATATATCAGTTTAACCATCCATCCAAAACGAGAACAGGCTCTGACCATTCAATAGTTGGACAATGGTATCAGATTAGAAGTTAAATTCATAAAGAATGTAATGAAAATCAGACATACTCTACCTGTGAATTCTAATGTGAGTCTGAAGAGAACTTTTAGCTGTAAATGATTTGCCACAAATTTCACAAGTGAAGGGCTTCTCACCTATCAAAAAGAAATTTGACATCACATCTTATACAGCACTTTCCATCTACATATCAAAATACATTTTATATTTTACCACACACATTATCAAGAGTGTCTTGTGGAATCCTCATGCTTCTGCCATGGGTCAGGATGGGTATGTGAAACTGAATGAACTCAGTAGTCCAATGAGGGTATAGTATTTTAAACTTAGGTATCTGGTGTTTCTCTGCTTTGAAGATAAAGAAGTAGGTGATCCAAACCCTCAGAGCACAGAAAAAAAAATCCCAATTTATAATACTGAAATACAGATGTGGGTGTTCCACATCAAACAGGCAAATTTTAAAAAGGCTGACCCTGAACTAGTAGGAGTTAACACCAAGCTCACGTGCAGCACCATGCAGATGAGCAAGCCCGTGTTTCCAAACCTGAAAAGTTAATTCATTATCTTCATAATCTGGCTGGCTTCCTATGAGACTCCATCATCCTAGGCCTATGAAATCCTGCGAACACGAGTTGGAGAAAAATTGAAATATGGTGGGTTGAATACACGGTGGGTTTGGGTTTGTTTTGGGGTTTTTTTTGGTTTGTTTTTTTTTAACTGCATTTGGAATTCCCGTGTCTAACTGAGTAGCAGAGGAACCAAATTAAGTAACAAAAAGGTTCACATGAATCAGATACTACCCAAACAAAGCAAATCCTAACTCAGACTATAACATATCCATGTTGCGCTGAGCTTCTTTAAGACACTCGACATGAGAATCTGGATGGCCGCTGTGTTAATTCACACCATCAAAGCACACCGAAACCAGGGATGGGGCAGCAGCCTGTTTCTAAGGAAGCTGCATATTTAGCAAACAACTGCAAAGCTTATCAGCTTTCATGTGGTTTTAGAGGGCAGGGGTAAAGGATGAGAGAACAAGCAGCACTTGTCAAAAGGGACTTCCAATCATCTAGTCCCAGGCTCCTGCTGAAAACAGTTCTAACTTCTAAATAGAATGTATTCTTATGACATGGTGTTACAAAACCACTGCCAAAGCAGAACAGTCATATCAATGTTAACATGTGTCCCTGAAACTCCTTAGCATTTTAATTCTTGTTTTTGAGATGGGACAGATCAATTGTTATTTCTGCATTTTAATACTGGTAACTGGCTTGTCTTGTCTGGAAGCAAAATACATTGCAAGCCAATTTCTGCTAGAACTCGGTTCATTTATTTTTGCAACTTACCTATGCTTCCTCTTCTCATGTTTCACCAACAAACTGATTTCCCACTACATTTATAGAGCTGTAACAGCTTCAGATACAAAAGTGGTGTGCGTGTGTCAACAAACACTCTGTTCTCCTCAAGAAAATGAAGTATTTTTAAGTATTCTAAGTTAACACTATTCTGGATACACTAAAAAATCCCAAGAACCCAAGTTCTGACCTCATCATATCCCAGGGAATTTAAAGCTGTGTTATTTTCACTGAGAAAGAGAAGGAAAAGAATGAGATCTATAACTCAATTTTGTGTGTGCTTTATTACAACCACAGGCAACATACTTAAGAATAATTTGGGTTCGGGAAGAAACAATTGCCACTGTTTATAGCTATTTTAAAAGAAATATTCACACATCATCTTACAATCTTACCCTTCAAAGAAAACTACTTGAAGTTGTTTATGGTTTTTTATTACAAGAGGGAAGATCAACATTTTTATTTTTGTTATTCAGCCATTCAAGTATCACCTTGCCCTCTAAATCTCATAAAACACCATCTGACGCACTTGCATCAAATCATCCCTCCCAGCCCATCTCCTGCCAACATCTGCTTTATTACAGTGCAATAAAAAGGTAAATGGAAATAATTTTTTTTTCCTGGCCAGCAGCACTTTTCATAAGCCCTCATCGCTCAAAGACTGGGGTGCCCAACTCGTTCAGGACATACACCTTCTGTTACTGATTTGCTCACTTTCTAGTCCCATACGTGCCGGATGCGGCTCTCACGATAAACTGTATTCCCAGTCCAGGATTCCATCACAGGAGAGCTAACTGGCATTTTCTACAGGAAGCTTTGTAAGAGTGGGAAAAATAAAAGTAGGCACTGCTTCTGCACTGTTTCAATACAAGATTTTTTTGTGCACCTGCCTTCTTGATGTCAAATCTCTTCATTAGGTGTTATTATGTATAAGTAGAGTAGAAGTTTATCCCACAGAGACAAGCGTCACTTGCCTAACGTGGGTTTGCCTGTGTTACTTCCAGAAAAAAACCCAAACCAACAAGACAAAACACGATGGGCGATATTACCTGTATGTGTTCTTAGATGTTTCTTTAACTGAGCTGCATCCATGAATTTGCGACGACACTGGTTACATTCCGGCAGTGAATGGCCTTGTCGCAACAATAAAAAAAGTGTCAGTGCATAAGTGATCCCCTCTATCTCTTCAGTCATCTTTCTTAAAGCACTTTCCTGTAAAATAACCACTTTGATATAATATAGAGATAAAACAAAAAGTGATTCACTGCCTCCTCCCCACCTAAACTGTTACACTCCTACTTAATATTACCACGGGAAAAGGGGGCACTGACACCTGCTCCCCCCAAAACACACTTTCTCTGATTTTTTTCACCACTTCTGATGTGTGTAGCTGAATCTCCATCCTGCTCCAGAAGTGACAAGGACACTTCTTAAAGCTTGCTTGCCATCACTAGTCCAAAGTACTGGAAAACTACAAGGCAACTTGCACAACAGGCAGCAGACACGATTGTTTATACAATTCCTAGCTTCTACCTAACACAGACATCAGGGCTAACGTAATCAAGTTGTAAGTCAAACACAGTGTAACTGATTTTTAATCATTGTAAGAGTCCTTCCTGATTAACTATATTTCTAAACATTCCATTTATTACACACTCCATTTACTATACATTATTTTGTCTTTTTCACCCTACTCATTGTTATATTAAGACACCACACATCAGGGTAGCAGAGACTAAATACATCACTGCAGAAGAATCTGCAGCCTTAGTCAATCTTTAGGAGGACAAATCAGCACAGGCTGTCAGCCAGCTCTTCCACTCAAAGTTGTTATACCTGTGTGTACCCGATAGTGGCTCTTGAGCTGTCTCTTTTGGCTGAAGTATTTCCCACACTGATCACATGTAAAGGCCTTTTGCCCTGTAAAAAAAAAAAAAAATACATATATAAGAATCACTTGTCAAAATGTAAGTCACATCCAAAGGAAGTGTAAGGAAATAAATAAATAAACCAAGCAGCACACACGAGAGAGAGCAGAAATATCTTTCTATAGAAAGGCAAATTCCTGGGGAAAAGAGGTTACATTTGCCTTGAAATATTTACCTGTATGTAGGCTCATATGCTCCAGGAGAGAATGCTTTGTTGTCAGAGCCTTACTGCAGACAGTGCACGTGTACGGCCGCTCTCCAGTGTGCATCCGCTCATGGACTTGAAGAGAATGCTTCTGGGAAAAGCCTTTGCCACACTCGCTGCACTTAAAAGGGCGCTCCCCTAAAAGCAAAGGATTACATTTAAGTACAGATGCACCATTTCTCACTAGGTACTCTAAGCTAATAGTGGGATGCATTGCAATGTAGTAGCTACTAAAAAATGACTTTTAAGCTGTCATAAGCAGAATTAAGAGACAAGCTTCACGTAGCAATAAAATAATTTCTTAAGGATTGCCACATAATTCCATGTTTAAACAGAGAAATAATTAACTGAACTGCAATCAAGGTAAGACATAAAGGCTAAGATCTACTGAGAAGAACAGAACAGCAAACACAGGAGACACAGGGTAACTTGGATCAGCATGCTATTTAGGACAGCTCTTGCTGTAGACAACAGCCTGCATTTCAACACCTAGCTTGCATTTAACAAGTCACTAAATCCTAACCCAAAAGCATCAGTCTCTTACTATTTACCTGTATGACTCCGCTGATGAATAGCTAGGAAGTGATTATATTTAAATACTTTGCCACAGTCTTTACAGCGAGCTTCAGAACCTGCACGTTTTCTTTTTCCATCGGTTCTCTTTGCCAGTCCTTTTTCATCCTCGTCACCGAGAAGTTTATAATCTTTTAGTTTGATCGATCTCCTTATTCTACGTTTGCTGTAACGGCTCTGAGAGCTCTGTATTCCTTCAGATTTGGGATCGTAATTCTCATCTTTCTCAGCTGACAGATTAATAGCGGCTTCTGAGCCATCAGCAGGTTCACTTCTGTCTGCATCTTTCCTCGCTGGAGACGGTTCACTGGCAATTGTTTCTTCTGCTGCAGCATCTTTTTTCATAAAGTTTTGCTTATTTTGCACGGAGTTGTTCTCTCTCAGCTGCACGTCTTCGGCAGAATTTGCTCCTGGTTTTTCTTCTTGGGCATTCTTGACTTTCCTGGGTCGCCCTCGTTTTCGCTTTGGTGGATCTTCATTTTTCTTGTCACTTGCAGCAACGGCTACAGAGGCTCCACTGTTAGCAGGAGCTGGTAACGCGTTAGTTGGGCTACAGCTGGCCTGGTAGTCTGTACAGGCCCATACCAAGTCACTCACTTTCAGCAGCTGTGCAGTAGCCAGAATTTGTTCCGTGCTTTTTTCACTGGCACGGAGGCAACCGGTGTAGATAAATTCTAGCAGTGCTCCAAAGGTGTCTGCAACCATCCCTTCCAACACGTAAATTGACTGCCCTATTTCACCCTCATCTACAAACATCATCGAGAAGTATTCACTGCTGGCAGCAAGCAAAGCTTTATGGGCTCTGAACTGCACGTTCTCCACTATTAGAGTAATGTCACAAAGAAAATCCTTTTTCCTCTGCTCTTCAAAATTAGCTAGAATGGTATCTTTGTGAGCTTTGGAGTGGATGACGACCAGTTTCTCGGAAGCATCAGGAGTCGTTTCTGCCATTTTTATTACAAATATGACAGGAGGTACCTACAAGACAAGAACAGCTTTAACAAAGCTACTTAATGAAGTCTGCATTATAAGACACCAAATATAATTTACTTTACCAGTCAACAGGGTCCAACAGTTTCTGAAGCAATTCTGAAGCCCCTGAACTTTCTTTAAAAAAAAAATCAACACTAAAGCTGACACAGATTTTCTTCAAAAAGTGCTTTTAAATCCTAAGAAATGGCTACAGATCGTTTCTTCTTCGATCAGAATTATTGCCTATTATTTCACTTGTTTATCTCTGACATACTGGGAACTGTATAGTATCTAAAAAAAAAAAATCGCTACCCCTTCTGAAAACTCCTTTCACAACTGAAACAATTGGACAAAAAGACCTCTTTGTTCACAGCTCCTGTGTGGAAACAAGTAATGGAGGGGGAAAAAAACCAAAGTCAACTGCAGCTTCATCACTGCAGATGACACATTTCAGATTTTTCAGAGACAAGGATATAAAATCCTGTAATCAACAATAAAACTTCACTGGCAGCAATGTGGCAGGATTCTATACCCTCTTTTACCTTCTGAAAATTTCTCTTTCAGAACTCTTAACTCTCTAAGCTTCAGTCTATGGAGGTAGACAATAAAAGCAGAAAATCAGAATTTTTTTATGAGCTCTATCTAAAACAGGGTTGACTATGCTAACTATTAACCATCAGTTTGGCCACCCCTTCTGCTAAGCTTCTTCAATTGTGAATATGCAAACATTAAAAATAGGCCAAAAAAAAAAATAATCAAAAAAATCCATCAATTTCAGAAGATTCCACCAAATACTACTATGGAAGTGATGTGTCAAAAACATCCATCTCAAGAGGATCAGATGAATCACAGAATCGCTATGGTTGGAAAATACCTTTCAGATCATGACGACCAACCATTATCTAACTCTATTGGTGCCACTGCTACACCATATTCTTAAGCACCGTATCTAGACGGCTTTTAAATACATCCAGGGATGGCAATTCAACCACTTCCCTGAGCAGCCAGTTCCAGTCTTTGATAACCCTTTTGGTATAGAAGTTTTTCCTAATGTCCAACCTGAGCCAAAGGTGACACATGTTGGCTATCTACCGTTCTATTTTATAAAACTGTCATATTAGATACAAATACATATTCATATTTGTATTTAATGAGCGCAACAGTTCCAGTCACCTGAACAAATGCTGTCAAGAAACAACATACGCTACATACAGATGATACCTAAATGCTACCGAGGTGGCCAACAAGTGATTTTTTAGCCCCACTCAGTTACCAAACTGTTCATGCTCGAGCTAAATTGTTTTATCTGGAAGCTGTAATTTCCAGAGGACGCAAGCCTGATGTTGCTGGAGCACCCTGATGCACAGAGTCTGCAGGTCTGACCCAGCTCTACCTTACAGTGCATTACAAGAATTGCTGAAGAGCTGCTGCCAGCCTCTGCCCGCAGGCATTCCCTAACATCCACACGTGTCTCAGGGTAGTAGGTGCTTTGTGGGTTTTGATCACATAAAGGACTTCGGTATTCAATCACGAGGTGACATCATTAGTATTTTGACTACAAAATCCAAAACAACGCTCCTACTTAAAAATCCCCTAACAGCTCTAGAGTAAGGATATATAGGGGGAAGGCACCCATGCTGCCAGCAGCGTGGTCAGGCACACTCCAGTCCATCTGCTGCTGAACTGTGGAAAGGCTCCTCAGCAACACGCGCATCCTGGGGAGCTGACCCCGAGTACCAGCGCACGGCCCCGGACTGCTCCCCGACACGCGCACCGGCAGGCCCAGCTCCGCTCGTTACCAGCGTCTACGACGGGAACGGCGAGCGGGCAGGAGGCGGCCCGCGGAGAGCCGCGCCGCGGAGGGAAAAGCCAGCAGAGCCGAGAGGAGACGGGCGCCACCTCACCCGCCCCCAGCGCCCCACTCCAGGCCCGAGCTCCGTAACTCGTTCCCGCAAGTGTGGCCGCCCCCACGGGGAAGGCCGCTCGCCCCCTCAGCGGGACGAGGCGGTGCCGGAGGACGGAGCTGAGCCCGCGGCCTAATTCCGCGGTGCCGGGATGGGTGCCGGCTCGCCTGGCCCCGGCGGCGGCTGGGTGTCGGCGGGGGTAACGGGACGGGTAGGACGACACGCGTCTGCCGGCGCCACCCGCCACTCACCGCTCCGCCGCCAGCCCCCCCTCCCCACCTCTGCGCAACTGCCGCAGCACTTCCGGCCCGGGCGGCAGCAGCGCGTTTGCGTTCTGACGTAGAGCGCAGCGCACGAGGCGGTATTGGTGGTGACGGGCCCCGCCCCCGTGCACCCGCCGCGCGTTCACGGGCCGCTGCCACGAGCGCTGCAGGAGGCGCCGCTCCAGACAAGAGATCTTTAATCGTAAGAGTTCGTGGTTAAGAAACTGGTCCTGGAAAGCGTGACGTTGCTCAGCGGCCACGTTCTAGCCGCGCAGGCGTCTGGCGCTGACGCTCCTTGCGTTAACGAAGGGAAACACGCGTGTGTGCGGGGAGGGAAACGCGCAGTCCCCGCTACTCAAAGCTGGGACCGGCGCTTGCCAGGGAGAGAAAAACCTGGAGCTTGCGGTCGAAACCCAGGGGCCTGCGCCGAGGGTCCCGGTAGGGGCCCGCCATGGCCGCCCCTAGGTAGGGGATGAGCTGGCAGTGCTCCACGAACCGCGCCAGCTTCCTCTGGTACATCTGCCGCACCGGCTGCGAGCTGCGGGGGTTGTGCGCTGCAAGAAGCGAAGCAGAGCGTTAGTGTCCCCTCCGGCCGGCTGCCGGTACATCACAGGCAGTTTAAAGGGGACCAAGGCTACACGGGCTGGTTTTACCCTCGGTACTGATAAACCCGCTCTGCCCGTTGATGCCAAAGCAACATAAAAATCAAATCTGGGATTCCAGAAGTGTAAGTTCAACAAAGGCAACAATACTTAGAAATGTCCGGGCTTTTGTAAACAAAGAAACAACAAACACGTGCTGAGCTGCCATCAACTTCCCCTTCCTTGTGCCACGGGGGGCTGGTGATTCCCCAGGCAAAGGCAAATTTGGGTAGAAAGTGGCACATACCCTGAAATGGTGCTGTGCAGAGACAGCCCAGGAGCAGCTGCCTCCTTGACACAACTGTGCTATGACCTAAATGCTTTGCCCATAAAAGCTGAAGGGCTGACTGACAGTTCAGAGGAAATGTCAAGGCCAAGAACTTGACAATGAACATGGCATTGTTTCTTTTCTCTCTTACCTCTCTGGCCTAAGAGAGATATTTTGGCGTACGTTAGTATCGAGTGCCAGTCCTTGAGAATTCTTTATTACTTCAATTACCCAGAGGCAAAGGGGAAGGAGTGATTTAAGACAGCCAAGTCATGCCCATTTTTTTCCTGTGGGTGATACTTTATATCTCATTGCAAAAACAGGTCACCATGAAGAACTATGCTATGAGACCTTTTAGCCTGCTACGTTTACATTGTAGACAACTGCATTTAACAGCTTCTGAGTGATTTTTCAAGCACAGCTGTATGTAGAGCTCTTACAGCAGTCAAGCTTGAAGGGCACTAAATCACTCTAGTGATGTATGGTTTCCTACTTTTTTCTTCCAGGAGTAAATCTCTCTGCCTTTATGATTGATCACCTGTACCTTCTCTTCTCAGATACTGAAAGCAATCCAGTATTGTTGTTAGAAAAGCTTCAACAGCAACTAGACCACTATTTCTTCTCTCTTATTTAAAGGTGAAATTAGAGAGTGACCTAAGCTGGAGATGAGAAAGTCTTACTTCCAACAGAAATAGGATGTAAAAAATTTCCAAGGGACAACAAGACAAAGCACTTTGATGTTGGATGGCATGACTACTCTGAAGAGACACACAATAGTAAATAATGCTATATTTGCAAAGCAGATTTTTCAGTGCCCTGGAATGCTATATCTTAAAGTTGGAAGCAGTTCTACCCAGTGCTAGTAGAAGATAACTTGTTTTCCTGGATTCCTATGGTCAAACTGTTTGCCACCACATGAAGGGAAGAGATTTGTGCACTTGCACAACATTTCCAGTTCATCATCCAGTGCTAATAGCAATTTAATGTTGCAGTATATGAGTAAAGCATTTCTAGCATGGGCATCGTTATGTTAGCAAAGCTGTGCTAACAACGGAATGAAGCCTTTGTGGATGAAACAAACTACAGTTTTGCTGGCTTAAGAACTGTACATTGATACAGGGGCTTATGGTGTGCCTGCCCTGTTCAGGGGTCTTCCTTAACAAAGCTATGCCAGCAAAAATCATGATAGTCCAAGAAAATTCTGAAGGCCTCTGGAAACTGTATGAGGAAACACAGGATAAATCTACATAAATATCTATTCTTTCATACTGTGTAACTTAGTATATCAGCACTGAGCCCATACAAAAGAAGAACTTTGTTTTTGAAAATGACAGGTGTTCTATGTGCATTTAAGCTGTTTTTCAATACTATTAGACCTCTCATTTACATATTTAGCTGATGTGTTGTTGGAGGTGTGTATGATCAGAAAGTTGCCTTTGGGTTATCGTCAAGGCACTGTTCGTTAATAAGTTTTATTTGACCACCTGATCCAGCTGAAAAAAGGCAAACATTCAGGCACCTAAACCACTCCTCAGATAGTGTTCCAGCAGCCCTTAATTACAGTAATTTTAGCCAATTTTAAAGCCAATTCAGGTTGTCTATGACTTTTAAAAAATGTAGTACCACCTAGATGATAACATTTTACTTTCTGTTTAAAAACCCCAACAATGCATGTTAGAAATGTTTTCAAGGCCATCAGGTTGATGGTGATAAAATATCATTAAAAATTCATGATTTGTGAGAGGTCACTTACATATCTACCTATCCTATTAACCTTATTTTCCTCCCTGGTCCTTACACATTTCTGAGAAACTTGGCAGTGTGTACTTAAATCAGTACGTAATAGTTTTTTCCCGAGTTGGGAAAACTACACAGATTAGTTATCAGTGTTGTATTACCACATTTATACAATTCATTATTTTTATAGCATATTATACATTACCTTTTAAATGGCAGGCGACAAACAGCAGAGCAGTTTTTTTTACACTTAGGAATGGAAACTTTGGCTTTAAGCAGCCCACTTCATTCAGAGCTTTTATTAGAGAAGTTGCTACTCCCTAAAGAAACAAAACAAGTTTTAGGAGACCATTACAGAAATCTTGAACAAAAATATATTCAAAGTCTGATCCTGATGTCATGCAAATTTAATGATATAGTTTGATATCTAAGTTGGTGAATTGTGGAAGATAACAAATAGTGTAAAATAGGGAGGGAAGTGATCCTGAATCATTTTTTATTTCATATTCATGTCTCAAAATGTAACTGACTATCCTTAAATTATTTCAGATAGGCTCGTGTCTATCCTGGTGTTAAAAATCAAAACCAAATGTAACCTTACAAGATAGGATAAACAGAAGAGTCAGAAAACCCATCATATAATATTACAGTTTATTATTCCCTTCTGATGACCTTACTTGTATTTTTTCCATTAAAACTTTTAAAAAATCCCTCTCAATTGTAAGCAAACAACTTTCAATTTAATATAATCTCATGAATAAACATAAGACTCCTATTACTTTAAAAATGAAATAAGATGGGTAGGATATACTATACATTGCAAAATCATGTTTTATGATAGAAAAGCAAACACTGGCCTGTTCGAGGTATCCAGCCAAAGGAAGTGCAGTGAGTAGTATTGGCTCCTTTATTGGAGGGAGTTTATGGGGAAGCTTCAAATTCCAGTATTTCTCTGGTAACCTAACCAGGTAAAAAGTAAACACTTTTAAGTTGTATAAACCATAACATGGTTAAAGATTAAAATGCAGTTAGCATTTTCACCTCATAAACTTCTGAAGTTTTTCTTCACTTTCAAAAATATATAATTTATCTTGATATTTTGCTGCGTGCTCGATGTTGCCAGGCACCAAAGCTTCATATCTGAAGAGGAAGGGCAAGAAAGACTATTAATTCACAAGAAACATAAATCATCATTTGTGCCATGTGAATTCATAAACTACTGGGAGCCTGCTGGTAATTTAGCAAGTATGGGAGCTACAAAAAAAGAAGCAATTGAATCATCCAAGTTTCCACCACATGGCTGACAATTGCAAGGCTTCAAATCTGAGAGTCTGTGCCTCAAAATCTGTTTATTAAGGGGCTTTTATAGTGCTCTTCAGAGTTCCTCTAGTTAACATGCCAATTGTAATTGTTCAGGATATTAAGAAGGGACAGCATAGAATTGACTATTATGGTTCTACCTTGATGAGAAATTCCTGCACATTGAGGAAATCAGTGGGACTTTGTGATGGAGAGTTATGGATCTCTTCTAAAAACTGTAATAGCTAGTTTTGCATCTAGGAAGGTTTTGTGAGATTTGTTTGAATTTTTGAAGGCTTATGATAGAGAAAACTCAAAAACTATATCTGAGCAGTCAATAAGCCAACACAGATCCTTGTAGAACCTGTAACCAGATGAGTTTCAAAAGGTGATTTTACATTTATTTCCAAAGTCACAGGCATAATATAGAGCATTTTAATTGCTTTTCCTGTCCAAACCCTGAACACTACTAAAAAGTACTTTGAAAGTATTTCCTCATTAATGTGTTAATATGGGACACAAAGTCTGTAATTCAGATTATGACAACTCCAGTGATGTACCTCTTTTTTCCATCTAGGTACGTGACTGGACAGTATCCCTGCATTTCAGCATTGATAGGGAATGAGGCCTTCACTTCTGCTGCAGTCAGTTTCTTTGGTAGCATATCTGGAGGTGGGAGAGGGTGAGGTGCCAGTGGTGGCACGTAAACCTCTGGTCTGCTCAAGAATTTCTGTAGAAAAAGAAATGTTTTTATAGTGTAATAAGCACTGTAAGACTGTTGGTACAGCTTCAGAGAACTGGCTCACACAATTTAGATACTTGTTTCTTCTGTAACACCCCCCTTAGTCTGCTGGCACTGCTGCTGCTCTCGGATAAGTAATTACTTTTCCAACCCACTCTCAGTTAAAGTCATCACTGTCCACCCACCATCCATCACTATCCATTGCTATTATTAGCCACTCTTTACCTCTAGTCTACCCAAAACAGATGGAGAAAGGAGGAAATAGTTGTTTTAAAATGAATATTTGATCTATGAAAATTTGTAAAAGGAGCTTTGGTTTGAATGGGCCCTCTGCTGCATTTTGTCTGCCTAGACATTTGGTGGGAGAAGTACTTTGGACAAAAGCTTGAATACTAATAACACCCATCTAACTCGGATTACATACTGTTTGTTTCTGTATGGAATCAAAGAATCTAAGCAACAATGTTCTCTTTTCCTGTAATCCCCTCCTGACCTGCTTTTTGACACTTACGTCCAGTTCTTCCTGTGAAGCCATTTTGTAATAGTGTCCCCGGAATTCCGCAGCAAACTGCAGCGACGAGGTTACGGAGCAGTCAACCAGTTCACCCTTCTCCGCAAGGCTGACGGGACAGTACTGCCCAAACTCCCCCAGACGATGCTGCAGCTCTTCGGGGGTGATACACAGATCAGCAATGCTGGCTGCTTTTCCTGTTAATACAATCAGTGATAAAGATTTATTAATGAAAGACATAGAAACAGCAAACATTTATATGCAGAAACGTTACAGTTTAGGAGATATAATTCATTGTGAAAATGATACGAAATAACGGGAATTAAAGTATCGGGTTTTATAGGTTGATATTAAAATGAAGTTGCAACCTATTTCACAAATTAATTTTAATAACATTTTTCTAGCACATCAGAAATATAATAGTTGTTAGTGATGTAAGATGCTCTGCATGCTTAACTTACTAATCTGTTTTCCCTGGGACTGTTTTATTTATGATTGATTGTTTTATTCCTTTGTGTTGCTAAGGAACATTTCAGCTATCATGTTATTTCTTTATATTGGTGAGAAAAGGGTACAAGGTGTGATGAAAGTCTCCCCTTTAGTCATCCATGTCTTGCAAATGCTACAGTCTATCTGTATGAAATATATTCAAAATCTTGAATAAAATGTCATATAAGCCCCAAACTGTTTAAAAATTGTGCTTTTCAAGCTTGATGTGGTAAAGGTAAACATCTTTTAATTTATTTATTTTTTTGCTTCTGACTGTCATTTTTAAGAAGGGTGCAGCCACACAGCTGTAAAAGTTAAAGCCAAAAGGTGGATAGAAGATAAGGAAGTCTGTTTGTCCTTCAGGGACATTCTAGTTAAACTGTACAGCCATGTTTAAAAGGCATATTTAATCCTCACTGATGCTGACAAACAAAGCTGCAACTGGGAACTGTGTCATTTTAGACACAGTTTTCCTACCACAGCACAGAAATTAAACCAGATGGCATATTTAACCTTAAATCTGAACTTACAATTAACATTTTCCACCTCCTACCCTCCTCTTCCACTGACACTTCAGTGAAGCTGCAAGTCATAGTTCCCCTTGTATACTTTGGGGTACCCTTTGTGATTTATCACCCAATGCTGAGGAATCTGCCTTGGACCATGAGACCTCTGACATCTTTAAGCTGCATTCTGTTACCCTGTTTTTTGGAAGATGGTCTCAGACTGTCCCATAGTTGGTTTTGTCTTTGCTCTCTTTGAGATGAGATCAAAGAATTTGAGGGTATGCGTGTGCCTACAAATTAGCTTCATCAAAAGCAAATTGAAGTTGACATGCACTCATTACATACAGCTTCTTAAAGAAGCAAATACTATACTGGAAAACTTTTTTTTTTTTTACCTTCTCTTATTCTTTCCAAGTATATCTGGATTTCTTTAACAACCACTTGAACTTCCTGCAGTACTTTGTTCCAGATCCACCACTTGCTCTGAAGGCCATCAATCACACACCAGTTCTGATGCTCCTTCTTATAGAAAGTCCTAATTGCATCAATGTGCTGTTTATAGCAGGAATTTTTAATAGCTACAATCTGTGAGCTGTCATGTTCAGGGTAGGGAGGTCTGAAGACAATGAAAAATAACACCAATTTAAGTCTGCAGATGAGATCATTTCATGAATTTCAGGTGTAAATTCTAGAGTTCGCTTTAAGTGCTTTTTACGAAGTTCTGCTTATTTGACACTGTAGACCATATTTGAGAAATACAGGGGTTTTTGTTAAGAATATTACCAGTTACACATGAAAAGCAGGATACTTCTGATCAGACAGTTATGTTCATAAGCAGAGAACAAAACTTTTGCTATTTATGGCCCCAATACAACTCAATAAGTTTGTGAAGGATTTGAAATGTATCAGCACATATTAACTGACACTCACTACCAATACAACATTAAATGCTACTGTAAACAAAATGCTATGAGACTTAAAATGGAAGCCAATTGTTTATTAAAAACAGGCTTAATTTTGAATTATGCTGTTGTTTAAAATCAAGAAGTAACCATAATCCTTGGATATATTTTGAAAACTGTCTGCTATATTTACATATACATAAATGGAAACAATTCATCTGACCTATAAAAATATTATGCAAGACCAGAAGAGATATCTTGACTTGAACATAGAAGCATTTCCTGTTATCATTCTTAATTTAAATTATGCCCCCCAAAAATACTCTGTTCTAATAGGATTAATTTCTCTGTAAGTTGTAATTTGAGAAATATCTGATATTGCACATTTGATTTGCATTTAAGCCTCTGAAATATAATTAGTTTGGTGTTTAAAATGAGGAGTTTAAAGTAAATACTTTCAAAAAGACAGAATGAATTTAATTTTTTTTTTCAATTAAAATTGTCCTTGGGCTTTCAGTAAACAATTAAGCATTGTACTGATTACTTGATAAAAAGAAAGAGACAAAATGAAAGAGATATGCAATAAACCTCTAAGCTCTCTGGAACTTCTTAGAAACACTTCTTCTAATGAGAAACAGGTTCTTACACAATTTAATTTTAAGGTGAATGTTCTGTTCTTTTTCATTCTCTGTCCATTTATAAATTACTTACTGCTCTTCTTCAAAAACAACCAACAGCTCTTTGAACAGAATATTTATCTCTTTAGAAAAGCAAAGAAGGGGGTGAGCTGAATTGAAAGGTTTAGATGAGTAACTCACAATTGCATATTTTATTAAAATATACATTATTTCCATCTTTTAAAAAGAACTCCAATTAAGACTTAAAAGAGAGCTTATTAGATGAGGTATCAGTTTCCCTTATGATGATAATAGAGTTGATGAATAATAAACTTCAGCAGCAGAGTGAACAAGTAACATTTCTGGTGTATGGTTTCATTACAACCAGTTTAACTAAGCAGTGGGTGCACAGCATTGCACATCTGTGGCCTCAGTCACAGAATCATGGGATCTGGCCAGAGCATGACACAAATTCCTTATGTCTCCATTTCTGGTCTATGGAAATCAAAGCATTAGAATGTAGAGGGGCTGGTGCCCATGTCTTTTCATATGTGGGTTTGGAGACATGAATTATGCACCAGCTTAGATACAGCTTCTTTGGATACAGAACTGGGGCATCTAAATAAAGAAATGACAATATTGTGTGGATAAAAATACCACTGTTGGGGAGCATCACTACCTATTTGTGCTTTCCTTATCAAAGAGCGCTCTTCTGAACACTTCCTTTGCATCCATTTCTAACTCAAAGATTTTCACAGGAATTATCTTTGCTGATTCCAAGAGTTTTACTTGTTTTCTTGTTACAGGATATCCATCAATTATAACTCTGCATACAAACAGAAACAGAAAGACAGTTTTCCTAAGAAGTCAGTTTCTAATTAGCCGTTAAGACCATGTATATTCCTAGTACATTTTCAATAGAGACAGAAGTCTGGCCCCATTCCACGAAGTTATTGCTGCCCTGACTTGATAGACCCTGTCTTCACACCTGAAAATGTGTGAAGAATTAGTTTAAATCAATTCTAAATCAATTTAATTAATTTAAATCAATTAAAAAGTTTTTAAAAAAATCAAATAAAAACAACCAAATCAAGTAGATACAGTAAGAAATAGTAAAAAGTACAGGAAATACACAAAGAGCAAAGGTATAGGAATATAAGTGGATGGATCTGACTTGTAAAAATGGACTTTAAAAGCCATCAATCATTCAGAAACACAATTTTAACTATGGATTGGGAGGAGTAGTTTTCAAAGTGAGAAGTAAAATGATTTACAATACTTGAAGAGTTTTTTAAATCATAGCGAAGAAGAAATGTTTTTCACATATTAGGCAATACTGGGGAAAAACATACTGAAACAGTATACAAGGATTTAACATGAAAGAAAAGTTGAAAGAATTCTGATCCCAAGCTCAAATAATTTTCTGAGATTAGTCCAGAATTGCCTTTCCACATAACAGTTCTCCTTTTTGGGCATATGAATTGAATGACTTGAAATCATGATCATGAAGTTTTTTAAGTCTGCCCAGTTTGGAAGGTGTTTCAATGGTGAAGAAAGAGCCTAGAAAATCAAGGTCACATATGAATGAGGTGGAAAGACTCACTGATTTCAGTTCCTCCTTAATAACTTCAGTTGTTAACAAAACCAGAAAAAACCTTGAGTGCTGAACCAGTCTCCAAGACCAAAGAGAATCATATGTGTCCAAGATGGTACTGGCGTTGGTATAAGAGAGATAAAATGGTACTTCTCAAAGGATAATAGCAAATATTTGCTTATTGACTGAGAAAAGGTAAATTTCTTAAAGCATATTACTTGGATTTACTGGAATATACATACTTGAAAAATGCAGAAAATTATGCTTCAGTGTGGTTTCCCAGAGTAATGTGAAGAACCTCATTTTATACAGATTATTTCCTTAATGCATAAAACCACTGATTTGTTTTAGTGTAATTGTTTTACAGTAATAACATGGGAATCACTGCCTATGAAGGGACTGGCATGTCATGAGGAAAATCCAAAAACCCAACCAAGCTTCTTACCCAGTGGTATTACACACGTGATTCATCAGAGCCACATCTAGGGCCTGGATGGCCAGTTCATCAGGTACGGTCAGTCCTCTGTGAAGATGCCGCTTTAACATAAGTGCCAACTGAGTCTCTGGCTGACTGTTTAACACTAGCCGTATGGCATCTCCCATACTCAGACGAAGTAACCCATATACACTTGCAAATTTCTTGGCAACTGCAAAATATTTGGATTTCAACACACAACTTGTATGTAAGCAACATCACAACCTAGTAGTCTGTTAAAATATGTCTTTAGTCTTAGAATATAACTGCTCAGCTCATTCCCTGGGTCATTTCCAATGCATAATCGTGGTAAGCAGGTACCTAACCCTGCTTAGGCCTCTAAAGGGCCTTTGCATATGTGCAGAGCACACCCAACGCACTAACAGCATTCAATTCAGCACAAACCTCAGCAGCAATACTCAGTATTATTATAAAATATCTTAGAAAATATGCTTTTACTGCTGCTGCCTTTACAGGACAGCTAGCAGTTAGATCATTTATCCAGGAAATGGGAAATAAGGTTATAATTTCCTCCTTAATACGAGATAATTTGAATCCATCTCTTCTTTTTCTAACATCTTATTCTACTTATTAAGCTGGTGTGTAAGCTGAATTTTCTCCTCCTCCAGTTAAAGTCAGAGACCTGTGGATTGGAAGTGTCATGCAGGAAGAAGGAGAGGGGACAAAGATTGAAATCTTGGGGTTTTTTTCATCTAGAAGTTTGGAATCAGACTGGGGAATGTGGACTTTTGGATTGTGGTCCTTGAACCTAGGAATATTTCTTCATTTTACATTAGATCATATTGACTGAAAGGAATAAACAATTAGAAAATAATCAGAAATAATACAAGGGATAAAAATAGTTAAGTCTGGACTTTCTAAGTGACAGTCCAGGTCACTAACTTTTTAAGAAGCTAGGATAAAATTCATATGGACAATGCATAAGTATCTGACTGTCAAATGAGACACTAGAGAATGTAATTACAAGATTCTATGCCCAGCAAGAAAAGCAGGAAGACCAATAATATTAGTGGTTTATGATTTTTTAATAGCAGTAATGACAGATGCAGCTTCAGTCATTAGATAAGGTTTTGATTTATCAATAACACTGACTCCTACCTGTAGTCTTTCCAGATTTTGGAGGTCCTACAATTGCGATCTTAACTGGTACAGCTGGTCTAGGTTTTGGCTGATGAATATATTTGATGGGATTTTTCATAAATCTTTCTTTATTTTCTTTACTTGAAAAGAAATAAATATATTGTCGATGGATTACAGGGAAGACTGTGTTTTCATGGCTTTGTTGTGGCTTGATGACATCTCCTTCACTTAGCTGTGGCATATATAAAATGGGAAGCAGTTGATTAGGTTGGACAAAGCCTTCTCTCCCTCCATCCTACAGAAGTGGCTTTATAGGCAGGTAGAAAAGTACCATCTACATGAAACAAATGATCAAAGCATTTGGAAATTCATGCATATGGACATAATATATTGTCTAAGTCTGAGGAAATTCCATACATATGCAATTCTTGTATAAAAAGATGAAGTAAACATTGGTGAGAGAAAGAATATTCACTGTTTCCAGTAGGTGGTACCGTAACACTTTCTGCCCGTCAAGAGAGTGTAGTCAGAGAGGTATAACCTAATACTTTTTTTTACATTTTCAAAGAATAAAGTAGTTTTATTCCTGTGTTAATTAAAATCACTTATCTGCCTGACAGTAGAAGATATACTGAGAATTTTGTGTTCAGCAGAAGTCATGTATAAATGAAAACAGGAAAGATTATCAATGCTTACACTGTGGTGAAGGGTAAAACCACAACAAGGCAAGTCAAAAAAGCTTTTGGTAAAATACATACAAGGCTGATGAAATCTTTCCAAACACGTCAGACAACCCACTGGAAAGTCTGTAGTGGATCACTGAGATATAAGAGGAGCACTAATGGAAGAAATGGTCATTGCAGAAATACTAAATGATTTCCCTGCACCACTAATCACCATGTAAGAACTTAGTCATGTCCCTGTTGCAGCTCTTCTTGGAGGAACTGCCTTAAAGTGTCAATAAAGAACAAGCTGTCAACATCTGCAGAAAAAATTGCCCAGACCAGATGGCATATACCTCACAGTTCTAAAGAGACTCAGAAGTAAAATTGCTACTGAACAATGTGTAACCTATTGCTTGCATTGGCCTTCCTTCCACAAAAAATAAAGGTGGAGGATGTGACCATTTTTTGAACAGGTCTCCAGGATGGATCCTGACAAAAATGGTTCAGTAAATCTGTATTGACCAACTTGAAATATATTAAGGAAAAAAACAGTAGTTACAGACATACTATGAAATAATGGGGAAGAGCCAACTCAGTTTCCTGTAGAGGGAAATCAGACCTCACAAATCTACTAGTATTCTTTCAAGGAGTCAGTAAATATATAGATAAGTTGATCTGGTTGTTACAGTAAGAGATAAGACTTTTGTACTGTGTGGCATTAATTTGCCAGACCCTTCTCTGATTCTTAGGTTCCTATTCCTGCATCAAGTCATTTCAGGGTGCTTGCCCTCAATTTATAAGATGTCAGGAGTCTGTTCTAATCTATATAGGCTTCCATTCCTCCATCAGCTCATAATTTTTATTCTGTGCTTATCTAATCAGTTGCATAACTACTTCACTGCCCCCTAAATTTAATCTGAAAGTAATTGGCAGAGGCTTTATCTGCCTTTCTACAAAATAAAACCTCCACTCCTTAATCAATTTCATCATTTCTATTATATCCTAAAATACCCTCAAAATGATCCTATTTCCCTTTCATTATTGTCAGTACATACATTTCCACCATCAGCACACCACTCTGATTTTATCTAATAGCTTTCTATGACTTCCTTCTTCTAAGTGGATTCTACCTTTTGGTTGGTAAAGAACCACTCTACAGCATAAATGAGTGAATTGGAGAAATGGAATGAAAAATATGTAGTGGATTCTAATAGAACAAAGTGCAAGGTCTAGCATGTAGAGACTAATAAGAACTTCACATATAAGCTAGGGTTCAGTAATTGGAAATGACAAAAGAGAAGAACTATCTGTTTCTATTAATATGCCCTAGATTATTAGATCCCAATTTGATGCAGCCATAGAAAAGGCATTTCTGATCCTAAAACATTTTCAGTAAGTATTTTGGTTATATAAAGCCATAATAATCTATATACAATTCTGACTGACAAATGTTAAACATAATCTGGAACAGGTGAAGACCCAACATTATGACTATACAAAAGGGAATAAAATTTACTTGATTAATGAGCACAAGTCTTGTGTTTGTTTTTTTTTTTAATCAATTCTCCTTTTTATTTCTGATTTACTCACAATCCAAACTTCTTTTGTTTCTAGAATTAAAGCCAACAATTTACTCATGAACATTTCACTTGCTACCTCTAAAACTGTATCAGCCCACTTTTGGAGATAGATAGGAGCACTTTCTGATCTCAACCTTCCATAATGAAATACTATGGAATTAGATTTGTTGGTCTTCAAATTTTGTAATTTTTGACAACAAACTATTACTGCTGATGAACTTTATACATTTAACATTTATTGGTTTACTTTCTTGCTGCTGCTAGGGTTGGTGGCCACCTGTGTGGTATGTTACAAATTCAAACCCCAAATGCTTTCAGTTTGTTTTCATTGTTTCTGGAAGGCTTTAAGACCTTCTCTGTTGTCCTGTGTTTTGAGGATCATTAAGAATTAAACATTTCTTTCTGATTTGGCGGCACCTTTATTTGTGTCACTAATACTAATGTAACAGATACCTTTCAGCCTTAATTTACCTGCAACATTGAAAAGACTAGCACCTTTTATTATCAATGCTTGCTGTATTTTGTGTATATTCCATGGTGTAGTTTTGATTCAGTAAGGCAGTTTTCATTAAATATTACTAGTATCAGTTGCTACTGTCTTATAGTATTTTTTTTATGTGAAATGTAATTTTAACACGTATTACTTCTTGAAAATGTTATTCAGGTATTTAAGAACATTACCTTGACTGGATCCCATTGACCAAAAGAACTTGGAAATTTATATGAGAAAACTAGCATCTTCTGTGCAAGTGGGAAACTTATTGGGTAACATTTCTCAAAAATGCTTTCACGATTTTCTATTAGAGAATTCAGCTTGCTAAATATTTGATAGCATACGATGTGGGGCTTCCGTCCTCCATCGATCTCGATTTGTGGTATTAAAAATTTTTCAAGTTCTTCCTGGTTAATGAAAACATAATGAAATATTAGAATTATATACACAATCAGATTTTCAATAACAACTGACAAAATTTTCTGTGATCAAGGATTTCATGAGCATGTTCTCCATCATCGTATACCAGCAAAATTTGATTTGAGATGAGAATTGGTCTTCCTGCACACTGAAATTTAAATTAGACAGCATATATTAAGTATCATACTCTTAAAAATAAAAAAAGACATTCTGACAGTTAATTTTGAGGAATCTACTATTATAAGCTAAAGCCTGAGAAGTATGTTTTATTAAAAAAAATATTCAAATATAATATTTTCCTTACTCCAGACAAATTAGGATGGCTTATTTAGTTACTCTAAAATATTGCTGCTCTCTGGGGACTTATTATTCCCCAGCTTATTTACATAAAATGTAAACCCAATGCATTTTCTGGAGAGTTTTTTCTAGCAACCAAGACTTTTACAAGTGTTGCCTTGTTCTAATGTCATAATTTAGTTTTCCACAGAAGACCAAGATTCCACAATGTCAGAGGACTGGCAATTAAAGCATCAGAGAACAATAAAGAAGAGTCTTGAATAATGAATCAGAAATAGTAAATACTTAAAAATTATTTATAAAGGCATAAATGTTCTTGGAATTTAAAAAAATAAAAGGGAAGAATACTAAGTAGGCTTGTAACTAGGGGATATTAGTAGCATCTAGTCCCAGTATGTAATTCTATTATATGATACTACTTCTGTGTAATTCCTCAACTTACATATAATATCTATATAGATCCAGAGTCTTGTATCTTTCCACTTAACTGCCATAAGCAGAACTCAATATAATAATGAACTGTAAGACACTAGTCGCTTCTGTTGTCATTAGGATTTATGTATTGGTCTGTTCTCCCTGGTGACAAGTGACAGAACAAGAGGAAATGGCCTGAAGTTGAACAAGGGAAGGTTCAGACTGGATATTAGGAAGCATTTCTTTACAGAAAGGGCTGTCAGGCATTGGAATGGCCTGCCCAGGGAGCTGGTGGAGACACCATCCCTGGAAGTGTTTAAGAGGTGGTTAGGTGTTGTGCTTAGGTACATGGTTTAGTGGTTTTTGATAGGGCTAGGAATAAGGTTGGACTTGATGATCTTGAAGGTCTCTTCCAGACGAAACTATTCTATGATTCTATGATTTCTTGAGTGAAAAAAAGTTGCTTATTCCTTTTCTGATCAAATTTTTCATCAGTTTTCTAATGCAACAAATTATATACTCCTGAATGACAGAGAGGAAAATGCTCCAAGAACTATATTATTCCACTAGCTTTAACTTGAAACATCGTATTGTTCATGTAAAGAGCTAAGGCTGTTACCACGATTTCTTATTATCTCTCATAGGCCTTACCCTAAATTCTTATCAATAAACTGATTTTGCAAAATAATTTTATACTCAGAAAAGTGAAATTAGCAACAAGCTTCATTCAGAATATAAATGATGATATGCATTGAATAGTTCAATAAAATTAAAACATTTTATGGTCACTTTTGTATGTGGAACGTACTTTCAATTAACTTTCTTCCAAAATGAAGGGAAAGGTGAATTTCTGAGCATAAAACGTGAATCTTTTCCACACAGCTTACACCCCTTTGTAGTGCAAACAATGTTAGTAGTTTATTCTTGATTCATCTGACATTTAGCCCATTAATTATTAAAATAAAGCGAACTTTGGAAACAATCACACTTATGGTACTGGTAAAGGCTCATTTTGCAAATCTTACATCTCTGTCCTGGCTATCTACTTCTGTAAGTTTTCTATCTTGTCAGTGGATAGAGTTTCTTCTAAATCATTATTAGTTTTCTCCTGAAGTAAGATACTTAGTTTATAGTAAATAAATGACACCAATCTACTTACTGCCTTAGAGGTGGGCAGAATGTTGCAGATACTTAAAGTTAGATGAGGGTACCTCACTACAGGTAATTTCTGATTTCAACAAAATTGTGTTACTAAGAACTGTATTAAAATATAGTTGTCTAATAAGAATTTTACATTAAAAAATATTTTGAAATATTTATTTATGGCTTTCTAGTTTGGCTGCCTACATCAACTCAGAAGTTTGGTTACCTACATCAACTCAATCTATCAAGAAGGAGTAAGGACTCCAAGACTGGGTAGGTCTACCCAAAAATTTCCTTTGTTTTTTTCTTCACAGTATTAGTCTTATAAATTCTATACTTTAAAAAGTATATACCTTCTTACTACAGCATTCATCTTGCTCACATATTTAGGTCATGAGTACAGCAGCACTGTAACTTTTGAATTTGACAACTAAAATAAAACAGAAAACTCCTGTTCTATCAGGCAACCATATAATTTAACAAAATAAGTAGTGGATTAGGTACCTGTACACCTTGTAAACTGTCTACTTCTGAATCAAACTTTTCTGTGATTTCATTTTGTATGCGCTCAACAGCATCATTTTCCTGCTCTTCTTCAGTCTCTTCTTCTTCTTCTTCTTCTTCTTCTTCTTCTTCTTCTAAAAATTCTTCTTCAAGTATAGCTTCAAGATGTTCATTTTCATTCTCATCTTCCTCTTCAGTGGCTTCGTAATGCTCCGTATTTGCTAAAGCCTATAAAGGTAAAATATTTTGTTTCTTCATATCTATGATACAAAAGTTTTGAAGGGACATATCACATTATTGTCTCTTTTTTAATTTGGAAAAAAAATAATTCAACAAAACTGCATGTTGGGGTATTCTTTATAATAAGTAAAAATCTAGGAAACTCTAGAATTATATTTCAAAAGAAAATACAGAGGCATTGCACAGTGCACGCAGTGAAGCATTGTACCCGTTCCAAGAGTGCTTTAAAAATATGGAGTGTTACACTGCAGTCTTGATGAGTAATTTTTTCATACATAGTATTGTAGTTTGGTAGGACTTTGTTATAAACAAGCCTGTTAGCTGAAAGTGTAGTTGACAGAATTTAATGAGCAGTCAAGTAGTACATTAATGCATTTATAAATATGCTATGTAATTGAATTTGGGCAGAAATCCTGGTACAGTCCTCTTCTGGATTAACCATGTTTTTGACAGGATACTTAAAACACATGCCTAATTGCAATTAGTGGGGCTACTCTGATGCTTACAGATCAGGTACCTAAAACACATTGGTAAGTATTTTGCCAAATTGGAGCAGTTATTGAGATTCTTTTTAAATTGTTTGTAGTATTCATGAGTCAATGGTTTCTAAAACAATTTAAGTGTCATGTCAAATTCTTTTTTAAAGTAGATGTTTCTGATGGTTTATCACATTTTACTAGTCTACATTTTACTGAAAACTCTGTGACTAAAAACTCTGGAAATTTTTTAAGATAAGAATGCAACCACTTCTATTTAAAATCTTTTTTATTAGCTTGTTTTCTTACCTCCTGTTTCTTTTGTTTTCGTTCTGCTAAAAGTTCTTCCCTTCTTCTAGCAATCCTCTCATTCTGTTAGTGAAAAAGAGATGTAAGGAGAAGATACTTGCTAATAAAAGCTCTCTTCTGAGTATTAGTAACATGACCTAGAATTAATGTTGTTCTTTCCATCTTAAAACTCTGTTTCTAGTTGTTTCTAATGTTAACAAGTATTATCTGTGCAGCTTGAAATTTGGTATCCTAGATATACCTCTCTACTAGGTTAAATTTAGTGAAGCTAACATGGCAACTTCTGAGACTGAGATTTGTGGGGGAAAAAAAAGACTGACTCTGATCACACTGAAAATATTATAACATTTTTATTGGTAAGCTACGGAGTTTCTAAACTGGTTTCTGCCATTTGGCAAAGGGGTGACTGAGCATAGTATTAAATGTGTGTTGTTCCCTATGCCTGTTTAAAACTGTCCAATTTTGAGCAAGTTATATGCATTTGAAATCTAGTCCCCCATACATACTCAGCAGACACATGTCCATCACCTGATGGCTAAATTCTAACTCAGAAGTAATACGCAGAAGCATTCTACTTAAGACCAGTGGGGTTGATTGGGATTCAACCTGTAATTGCTGTTCTTGCACACTGTAATGCTGTGTCCTGAACTGAGATCAGAAAAACGGAGTATGTCAATACACAGGCAATAGTGTAATTTTAGAAAATCAGGTTAACTCCAAGTGAAGTGGCCTGGATACAAGAACATTCTAAGCAGAGCAGCAAGAAACTCTGCACAGACTTTTTTTTCTCTTTACTTGTGACTAAACCCTATGGTGTTCCTGAACCACAGGTCACTGCAGGTGTACTCATTGCGCTCGGTATCCTGTTGACAGCTTTGTTCGGTGGTGAAGGAAACTTCAGGGTAGAGTTCAACTGGTCTGTCTCCTTTCATCAGACTCTTTATACGTCCTCCAGCTTTAGTAACAAAAGAAGGGATAACAGGACACCCAGCAGTGCTGCATTTTCACAGCACCATCCTACTTGCTCACCAACTGGATGCCATGGAAAAATACTCAATGTGTAACTAAAAACTATATTGCAATACACACAAGCAAAAATATCAAATTACTATTACTGAGGAAGTCTTGATTCTGGTCTTTCCTTACTTCTTAATGCCTTTATCAATTTGTATCAATATTTTGTGTATGTGTTTTAAATAAGAACCTGTTATTTTCTTTGTCATCAGGAGCCATAGTGATGCCCACACTATTCATTACAAGTGTGGACTGTAGGATCCATAGCACAGGTATTTGCCACTTGAATTATCAGGGTAACTGCTTGCAGGGTGAGCTTACTACAGCAGTGTAGGCGGGTCTCTAGAATGAACATTTTCCAGCAAGATTTCCAACTAACATCAGAAAGGACTAAATTGAAAAAATACTTTAACTCTCCTAGACTAAATGTACTCTCAGAGCCAACCTCTGGCACAAGCAGTTTAGAAAACTTACTGGTATTGTATGAGCCTTCTCACAGATTCTGTTGTACTAACTTCCTGTGTATCAGCTGCTCTATAGTAACTTTTGCTCAGATCTTTACTGATATGTGAATTACTTCTATTTTAAAATATATATTTATATACATATATACAGTACATGTATATTTATATATGTATATACAGCATATACATATGTACAGTATATTTTCTGATATGTAAAGTACATGTGAATTACATTGTCTCACTTCTATAGAAAATTAAGAACCTTGAATATCTTGCAAGTGCTGATTGTAAATGTCTGCATAGGGGTTTCAGGTTACTTCAAGTAACTTGTAACCAGTTCAGTAGTAGGCATAGCTTTGTTCAAATGGAAGACCATGCAGCTGCAATAGCACTCAGAATATGGTTTAGCACTATTATATATCTGTGCAGAGTATTATAGTTGGAAACATAGACACATACACCATTCAGTATGTGTGAAGTCAGCCAATAGGAGATGCAGATCAACTCAACAAACCGTGTTCAAGGAATCCAGGATGCGGCAGCAATACTGTGCTTGAGCTGTGTATTTGATTTCTTATGGCCACATGCACTTTCTCCATCTAGTTGCCTTTTGTCCAGGACTTTCCAGATGTTTGGCTTTCTGTCACTATTCTTGGCTTGTGAGATGTCTAAACTCATGCACGAATTAATTGCACAGAGTACGAAAGGAGCCCTATATTCTTTTTGGTTCCTATGGTAAATCTAGGAACGCTGTGAATGTGTGGGGCTGTGTCTCCTGGCTTCCACATCTGTTCCTCTGTGTGTGCTCTTCACTGCTTTAGGGTTTTAGAATATGTGGTCAGACCTGTGCTGCTGAAATTACAAAAAAACTAGACAGGACTGATTACTTACCTTTATTTTTGCTTTTAGGTCTTTCAGTTTCTTTTTATTTTCAATTTTTTTAAACTGTCTTTCTTTCCATTTTTTCAGTCGTGGAGGAAAAAGGCGGTCAAGAACGTCACTTTCTTCTACTTGAATATAAACCGCAATATCAGGACAGAGTCCTCGTTCTGACATATACTGGGCTTCATCTACAGTACGAGGGAAACCATCCAGTATAAATCCTGTGGACCTAATTGGAAAACAAGATATTTATCATTACACAATGTAGTTTAAAGTGCAACACGGTGAAAATGAAATTATTTGGGAAAAAAAAAAGAAGTCCTTAAATGTATATGTTAAGAGAAAACTTAAAAAAATACTTTCAGCTATTAGATTTTTGACAATATAAAAGTGATATTTCACTATGTATTTTAATTTGTGTACTTAGAAATGTATTTCTTCTGAGGTTTTAATGTGCAGAGATTAGTTATTTTTAAATAACTTCAAAAAAACAAACCAAATTGTGTCCTTGGTATTGCTTGTGTGAATCTAAAAAGAGTACTTCTTAGATAACTGCTCTCAAAAAAATTAAAAGGTGCCCCCAACATTATTTTAGTAACATCTGCCACAAAAAGCCTGTCACCTGAAAATTTATTTTTCAGAAATGGCTGGGAAATTCTTTCCTAGTATGGGATGAGAATTTTGCCACTCAGCATGACCTACACTGCCCTTTCTGCAGATAGTAAAAACACATCAGATATGTCTGGAAACTCTGTGGCCTCTTGGAGCTCTTACAATCTCAGATTAGATTAATTATTCTGTGAATCTGAATGCTGCATTAATAAGAAGTTAATAGTTCTCTTTATTGGATTAGATGTTAATAAGATACATTGTAACACTGCACAAAACCAAAGAAGCTATGAGTGGGAGTGGATGGAGGAACAGGTGGTTCTGGATGCTGTGGGAAGATGTTGGGAGGAGGATATCAATCATGATATATATATTGTGATGAAGGTTCTCCTCTGCTATACATTCCCTGATAAAACTTAATTTATATAATATAATATCACAACATTATGTGTAATGGTAGATAATTTGTCTTTTTTCCTAAGATCTCCCTATTTTTACACCATTAAGAGAATGTTGTCCCCTCTTTGTGAGCTGACAGGACAAAAGTTTATCTGAGGATCTTGTTTATTATTTTTAAGGCATTTCTATTATTATTAGGAATTGAAACCTAATGGTCAAGCTGCCAGCAGCTATGATCTGGATGGAAATGAATGGAATATATAGGATATGGAAAAAGAGATTTTCTCTGTTGAAATTACATTCTAAAAAGCCAGCCTGCTGCCTTTTGATGATCTTATTTATTTATGCAACAATAATCCACATTTATCATTATGGATGTACTTTCTGATATGAAAGGACCTCTGTAGTGTATACATCACTGGAGTGCAGATTGTGATGAATAAAGAAGATAACCTGTTTCTGTGTTATTCTGAAGACCTTTGATATTTAGTCTTTGCTTTGTGCACAATATTTATGATACCTGGAAACAAATCCAGTTACAGCTGGATTCCAGCTCTCCATGTTTATTTATTACATGAAAACACAAAAGGTTTATTTACACATCTATCTTGTAAACCCTTGAAAACTACTCAGCTATTCAAGAGATTTAATCAAATTCAAGAGCACTAAGTACTTTTGTCAAGTCCTATGTAGAGCACATGAGACATTATGTTACTGTCAAAACATCAATCAAAATAGAGCAACAAAACCAAGACTGAGAGGTAGGTCATGATTTGTAAAAAGTACAAGAGCACTGAAATAATCTCTGCAATAGTTATATGCAATTTTCAGCACAATAGATGATCTAATTCCCAAGATTAATTAAAGAAAGAGAGAATCTAATTATAGTTACCGGAATGGCTCTTTCTTCCACCAGTCATGAACAATGTTATCAAGAACTTCTGGAGGCAGTGCCTCATTATCGGTTAGATTTGCTCTGATTGCTTCTTCCTCATCAGTTAACTCCACTTCCTTTATATAAAGAAAATCCACCAAAACAAAAAAAAACCAACAACAACAAAAAAAAGAATTAAAAAAACCTGCAAAACCCAAACCCCAAAACAGAAAGAAAAATCTACCCAACACATTATTTTTCTGATTAAGTAAGGCACTGTCTTCAGTACCTTAAAGGAGCAGAAACAAAGTAACCTCTTTTGCCACATTTCACTGTACTACATTATACAATTTGGGATAATTATCACGTGCTTCGGGTTGGGTATTTTCCTAGAGTTGGGGCAATTGCTGCTGTATGAGTTTTAATGAAAATTTAAACCAAGCATGGTTAAGTAATTATGTATATGCTCATTTCAGAGGAATAGAAAGTGAATTGATCACAGTTTCTCCTAATGGCCTACAAGAAGTTTTCCACTAAATTATCATGTTCTCATCCTGGAAGACTATCTGCTCTACATCAGAATGGTGTTTTACTTTTTAAAGGCAACTTTTATCTTTTGATGCAATCCAAAGAAAGTTGTCGAAGAAAGATATGTAAAGTTACTGGGTATAGACACTTGACCAGAAATCAGATAGCATTGTTCTACAGAGCAGTAGTAGTATTAATGACTACTCCAATGCAGAGCATTCAAATACTAAATCTAGCTACTTGTGAAGTTTTTATGAAAGACTGGTTTTTTTTCAGAATATAGACCACTGTGAGATTGATATGGCTGAGGATGTGCTTCTCATAGAATGGCTCCCTGACACAAACTGCAGTAAAAAAAGAACGAAAAGAGAGTGTATATTGGCAATTCTGGATTAGTTTACATCAGTCACAATATCAAAATACATGTTTCTAAAAATATACCAGATAAAATACAACATTAGAAGTCAGACCTGCTATATTCATTTTTCATGGTAATATTCACAGAAGAAAATATTGTTTTCTAGTTGGTTGATTTATTTTATTTTTCCTGAAAGCAGAACAGCTTTCAAGTTTGTAAAAGAAATATATCTGGTATCTTTTAAAGAGTTCAATACTTTTTCTGCCGTATCTTATAAAGGTGTCATTTGTAAAAAGTCACCTATACTTGTTTAAGAAGACTAGATACACACTACCAATAGAGTGTGTTTTCTAAGTGTCAGTGCCCATCAAATATGCACCTAAGAGGCATCCAAAGTCACTTGGAAAGAAAACTTTATATGCAGCTAGGTATTCTCAGCATATGGATTTCTGTTGTCCCCTGAGATTCTTTTGCAAATTCATTACAAAGTTCTGCTGTTCTTTCCTCATGTAGTAGTGATATTAACCCAAAGCGCCCAAGAATTTGTTAGCATAAGCTGCCAGAAAATAAAGGAATAACCCTTTTTGACAAAAAGTTCCAAGTGATTCAAGAACCCTCAAAATGATGGTAGGGAGCTGCTTGCTGTACAACATGTCTGAATAAGAATGCTTGACTTCTATTCTGATAATGTATCTAAAAGAACTTGAGAATATGCTGGAAGTCACAGGTCTAGTGAGTAACATTTTCTGTAGTGCCTGACACAGCATATAGGTTAAAATATATTAGTATGGTGTAATGGATACCTAAGAAGGCAAAGTGGTAGCCAGATCTGTAAAATAAAGGCATCTTGAAAGAAATGTGTGAAGGGGGAGAAAACGGTAAAACCCATATAAAAATGTATCACTGACATCACCACTGCAGATGAACTGTTGAAATGGCAATTTTATTTGATAAAAGAAAAGAAATATGAGATGTATATTCTGTGTACAGAAAACACCCCACATAGTGGTGGTTCAAAGGTCAAGGTTTCTCCTCAGTGCTGAGAGGGTTTTTGTTGACACAGACTGGAACAACTAGGATGATATCTTTTTGCTAAACTTCAGGGACTGCATTGTATGTTTTGTTTGCCTTCAGTATTTTTGCTTTGAATATTATAGTTGACATTTACCTTAAGCTTTGATAGATACACTTCTAGTTTCTTGTGCCAAAGCGAAAGATAATAATACAAATAAAACAATGGAGAGGTAGTGGGTCAGTGCAAAGCAGGAGAGTTGGACAGTCTGGTGGTAGTCATACTCAGAGAAATGCTTCGGGAGTCAACCTTATCCTCTAGAGTTTTGTGCATGGACCACTAAATGGGATTCCAAACCGAACAGCCTCAGCTGTGCTTTGGTCATGCCATCAGATAAAGTGCTTTACAAGAAGTGCAAGAAAAAATACTAATGTAGAGGAAAATTGTTTACCAGCAGATACGAGATGATGAGGAAAAAATGCTAACAGAAATGCCTTTGTGTGAGACATGTATTAATGCCAAAATAAAAGAATCTGAGTAAGAGCCAGCTATATCCATCAGTGACATGATCAATTACCATATTTTTGGCTGTGATGACCAAGTTCTAAACTGACTTGCCAAAAGAACTTCCTCTTAGATATAACTGATGAAAACCTGAGTTTTTGTTCTGACATCCATGATTTTGATCTGTACTCCATCTGTGTTGAAGCATTTGCTTCCAGTATTACCTGCTCTAGTATTATTTCATGAGTTATCAGGGACTTCTCCTGCTTTTCAAGACAATAGACAGTTGCCTTGAATGCACCTTTGGCAGCTTCCTCAGCAACTGTGAGGGCAACCCATTGACTTGTATGTGTCCAGATCACATAATCGATCCCAAATAAAAACATCTTGCAAATCTTCAGATGCCTCACTAGTTTCCACTTCTATTGAGTGTACATTTTCCTAATACTGTCCAGTAGCCTGCTTCCTCTCCTGCATGCTTCCTTAGATCCTGTAGTAGAAAGTCTTTGAAGGTCTCTGATGACTAGTAACTTGAAGGAACATGGCAGGTATCAGGAGCACAAAAAAAAATAGCTCCTAGAAAGTGATGCAGAAACTTCTTCGTGAAGCTTTGAGAGTTGGATTAACCCTTATTGTCTAGGAGGTAGAATTTCAATTTATTTGTACTGTGCATTTTTTGCAAGATTTATAGGCTGTGTAGCTGTGTGGAGACTTCTCCACACAATAAAGGCTTTTATTACATCCACTGCTAACTAAAGAACAATTCATTTGTGTTGAAACCTTGTCCATTTTCCCCAACATATCACTGTTTAATAAAAGAAATCACTACATAAATATTTATGTAGATGTTTACTGTTCAGAGACATTACACCCTACAAGAGATGGGGTTTAGAATGTATAACAATTTTAAAACAGCATTCAACCTGATTAAGAAAAATAACTGATTTTCTGAAAACTAACATTCATAATTTTACCAGTATCAAGCATATTCAGCTATTTGAAACAGTATTTTTTTAAATACAAGGCATATTTTATGCTACCTAAGAGGTTTTTTTTCTGATTTGTTTAGAATATTTCTAAACTGCTGTGCAATTGGAGCACATGTACCTAACTGAACCTGCATATTATAAATACTTGAAGGAAACCATATCTTCCAATTATTACTTTGACCTTCAGGGTTTTTTTCTCAGCTTGTCCTCCTTTGCCTCATTTACTATCTATCTCTATGATTTAGAAAAAATCCTGTAAATAATTCTTGGAAATGTTTTGAAGAATGTTTGTGGCATTCATAGGAAAACATTGTCAAGAACTGTTAACTCCAAATTTAATCAAGTAAATAATTTAACATAAGTGATTTTTGTCAAGCTAGAATTATATAGGAAATTCCTATTTGTTTTGAACATGGTTATTTTGTGTGTGGACATAAAAAAGAACAGATTATTACCTGTTTGATTTTTTCAGTCTCAGTTTTAGTCATGGTCTGAGAGGAGTCTTCCAGTTCCTGTGATAGAATTGTCATTTTATTGTCATCATCTTCTAGTTCTTCATTGCAATGGGGCCCAACTTTTCTTTTAGTTTTGGGTAGGATCAGTCCCTGCAGATATTCCTCAAACTGAATATGGAAAATGCCCAGTTTGTTTGCTATTTGTCTTGCACAAGTAGTTTTACCTGCTCCATGAGTTCCAAGTAAGCACACCCGTAAAGGAGGAGCCTAGAGGAAAAAAAATTGAATATTTTGTAACAACTTGGAGTCTACAGTACACCCCCTACTGTCTTTCACTTCCAAAATATCATTATAAAAATTTCCTCAAAAACAGTCACATAATTTTGCATTTTAATTTCTTCCAGGCTTTTTATTAGTGTTCCAAACAGACTACCTCCTTTCTGGAAATACTGAACAAATACCCTATGGCAGTTGACACCAGCAGGTAAAAATGAAACTTCATTACACAATCCTGGTAAATCTTCCCTTCTTTTACCCTCCTTTCACTTACAGAAAAAAAAGACTTAAATACAGTAAAAACCACCCAGTATGTATGATTTATCAATCACATCTTACGATTTTTGTAAGCCTTTATAATATAAATATCTTTTCTGCTTTATTTGCATCATTAATTAATTCAGTGTTCACTAAAATATCACTAGGGAAGCAATGTGTTTTATTTGTTTCAAGGACTTGCCTGATATATTTATTGTTTATAAACAATTATAAATGGGAATTGAAAATAGTGATTTTACTCTGTAATTGTCTGCTTTAAACAATTTTGAAGATTCTCACTTGTATTGGTTCATTGTGAGCCACATACTCCTCAGGGTTCTTCAAAAATTTATCTCTGCAGTCAGAAGTTGAAAAGTAATAAATCTTTTCTTGATATTTAGCTGCATGTTCATAGAGTCCTGGGTAAAGTACAAAGTTCTCTTTCAGACTGACTGGACAAAAGTGTTTTGTGTCTCCCATGTGCCTTTTCTTTTCCTTAGCTTCTTCTTCATCCTGAAAATATTATGAAAATTTTTGAAAAAAAATTGAATTCAGTAGCTCACTTAGCTTAAGTAGATCTAGTAGATGGGATTAAATAATGACAAATATGTGAACTGAGCCTTGAATGAGAATGGTATTCAGTTTGGAAGCTGAATATAAGTCTATGAAAATATACACTTCAGATTCAGAGTCAGAAAACAAACTGCCTGTTCTAGTGAAAGAAGTACTGAGAAAAGAATGATCATTCAAAATTTGAAATTATAATATCATAGTTGTTGGAGACTAAAATTGGGCTAGGAGTATCTATGCTAAAATCCTTTCCTGATGTATTCTTGAAACTCTTCTTCTGTGCAGTAGTAGTCCTCTTCAGAAAAGGCAGTGAGAGTAGGTGTTTGAAAATTATCAATAGCTGAGATGAAACAGAGGATTGCGCATTAGGACTCTGCATCTTCTGATGCTTATACGATGGCTCCCAGGATCATTGTTAGTTGACAGAAAATCAAAGTTCACATGTGTTTCTTTAATAAAACACATCTTTGCCATCTGGCAAATTTAGGTACATTCATTCTCTCTATTAACATGGGGTATTTAGGTTTCTCACTGGAGTAAAACTACTATCAGCCAGAACATAGGAATACAATTAAAGTGTTCTTGAAGTATATATTGATATTTATTCTGTAAGATGGCTGAAGCTGGATCATACAAAATCAGGTGCAAAATCTGACTTCTCTGTTCAAACTGAAAATAAATTAATTAAAGTAAAAGCATAAATAAAGACAGCATGCTTACTTCTTCATCTTCATTTTCCTCTTCTTCAACTTCATCATCTTCCCCTTCAGCAGCCAGATCTTCTGCTTCCTCATCTAAGTCTTCATGGGATAATTCCCAACCATGACATTTAAAAGGTTCTGAAAGGGTAAATTTTTTGGTTTTTTTTCTGTTTCAATATTTTTCATTTAGCTACAGCAGAATATATTCTCTTTGTCTATAAAAGTAAGCATATACGTGAAAACAAATAATGCCAACTGTATGTTGCATTTCTCCTCTGAACAATATGTTCTCCTCTGATATAAGAATTAATATATTACTTCCTCCAAAAATGGAAGTTCTAATGGTCATTTTTTGGTTAAATTAAATCGGTCTTTTCAATGGGAATTTGTAGCAAAGAAGAGCTATACAAACACATGGAGACAGTGCCATTACTGTTTGCAACAGGTTTTTTGCTATTGTTCATTGGGGAAAATCATCAGTCAAATTTTGATTATAAAGTTATTGCACTAGATGTTTTGGTTAATAAAACACCTGCATTGTAGTAATGATATGAAAAATGTAGCTTTAATACTATTTATCTAGTACTCAAAGTTGTTACAGAAAGGTAGTTTGCCAAAAAAATATAAATACTGTAAAAGTCCAGTCCTGAAACACAACTTCTGCAGGCGCATAGGTTAGATTATTACACACCATAAAGTCTCATTGATTTCAATTAATATTGTACATTAGTGAATCTTTGTTATCTCTCAGTTTCCCAGACAAGTAACCTGTCATGAACAGACGTAAGAAGAAACTGTGGAAACACACTGTCAGAATGTTTGGGGAGCTATTATGTACATATTTGTATAGCCACATATATATTTTTCAAATATGTGTATATATTCCCCACTCTTCTTATGTCTTAAAGGCTGCTAGTGTGCTTTTCAGCTCACCCACTGAACACAGCATGTCCTGTTCCCACTTCATGTGAGTAATATAGAAAGGAATATAATCTACCCTTGCCCCAATATATTAATCATACAAGCTCTCCAAAATCCCTCTTGGTAGGTTAAGCGTAAATCATGTAAACAGTATTACTTACTTTCCATAACAAGCACAGTTTGATTAAGCAGACTTTCTGGAGTTTGCTCAGCAATCTCTAAAACAACAACTAGAGATGACTGCTTGATTTCTGACTCCACTGTTTGCCAGTCATCCATGAAAAGGTCAATATTCCTTTTAATTATTTCCATTTCTGGTATATCTGGAAGATCATCCTCTGTAAACTCAGGTAACATGATTTCTGAAAATCAAATAGTATGTAGAAGGCAATGCTCTTCTAAAATGTTTTGCATTTTAAAGTTATCATTATGCTTTACGATTTTTTTTTTATTTTCCTCAAATATGGTGGTTTTTTTTTTTAATGCTGCTTCATTCCCCCTCCCTCCCCTTCCCCCCAACCCCTTGTCATTGTGAATTATTATATTACTAGTTTATAAAGACACTTTGAAAATGCCAAATTCATTATGTTGATATAGTATATATTCATATAGTATATACTGATGCTTCTCCAGGAAAATAAACAAGGTCAAAATACTTAACTAAATATGCATATAGTTATTTAAATCATTACACAAATAAATATAATAACTCTTCAAAGAAATATAAGTTAATTTTAAAATTATGATTTAATGCTGAACAGTTTTTGACAGGCTACACATGTGGTCATGCCTCATATGGAATGTGTCAGTATAGAAAGAAATAAAGAGTAGAAAAACTAGCATATACTGCAAAGAGGCAACTTCACGTTCTGACCTAGTTCAGGTTCAGTTACTGGAGCTGTTGTGGACTGTTCAGGTTGCATGTTAGGTATCTCTTTTTTTTCAAGTGGAGTATGTTCTCTTTACATTAATAGAAATCTAATGCGTACTACTAGGTGGTTTTCCTCCTCAGCATAAGATCTCAATATACAGATGCTACTGAATTAAACCTTCATTTAACCAAACAAAGGCAGACAGATTATAGAGATCAATGTGGCAAAACTGCAGAGAAAATAGAAAATTTAGGGGAGAAAGGAGAAACATAAACAGAGAAGTCCACTTCAGTGTAAATATCAAGCATGTGAAGGATGGTGTCAAACACTGACAGTCTAAATTGATAAAGGTCAAGTAGTGAACTAAAACACTAAACCATGCGATATAAGAATTCTTAAACAAACTACAACTGATGACTCTAACTGTAACTAACAAATGAGGCAAGACAGGTACACAAAGATTATGATCTACCTTTAACAAGTGATCTGTAATGGGAATATCTCAATTCCTGGTTACCTAAGGTTTAATCTTTGCAGAGATGCTGAACATACTTTAGCCAGTTATATGAAACAGAAACTGTGGGTGTTAAACAGATTAAAATTTAGATCTATTTGTTCAGAGAACTGGAATACTTCCATTTCACAACCAAGTCTGCAACAGAATTGAAAGAGGGAATTAGTTTCTTCTGACTTTCAAGCCTCATTTGTGTGATTTAAGTGATAAAGCAATACAGATGTATGTGTGTGTGGAGTAATTTTAAGAAGTATGAACAACAAGATGCAAAAGTGTAACCCATTACTCTGGAAGTTAGAAGTCACCCATAGTTATACAAGGAAAGGGACTGTGGATGTAGATCCTATCTGCCAGTCAATACACTCTAGGACAAGGAGTATATAAATGATGGTAGTAACAGAAATACAAATATGAATGAACAAGTGAATGATTTAAAAAAAATAATTATATCATGGCTTCCCTCTGTCAATACTTGGACGGAGAAACTCTCACAAAAAATTTGGCTTTAATAAAGCCATGTCTGTATGCAATAACTTGTTTAAAAATAAGGGAAAGAAGACTTTAATCTCTTAAGATCCATTGTGCAGAAATTTATAGTGTCAATTGTATATAGTGTAATAGAATAGTCAATATTCTATATTGTCACTATAGTCAGTATAGTGTAATTGTATAGTCAATTTGTAGTGTAATAGCATCAAAAATCAGAGAAGTCCAAGCCTGTCTTCTAGAACTGTTTCATGAAAAGTAAACTAGAGTTAGAGATTGAAAGAATGCATTAATATAAATAAGAAATTAACAGGTACCACTCATGATAAACATGACAAAACCATACCAAATGTGTTGTCATACTCGGTGAGCTAAAATAACAAGAAGATAGCTGCTTCCACTGCCATCCATTTTGCTAAAAAAGCTACAGGGAATTAAAAACTTGATATTGACAGCAGGTATTGAAGTAAAAATTTGATATTGACACATTAACAGAAGAGGAAAAAGATACTACTTGGTTCCTAGGGCTGCAATTTGTATCCATTTAGACACTGTTAGGCCCTGAAAGTCCTGAGACAATGTTTTCTTTCATCTAGAAGAAGATGCAGAGGTGCCTAGATGACACCATCACCACTTTGTCCTCACTAGATCATGAACAGTCTTCAGCTACAGCAACATGATGTTGCTGCTGTTACCATTCCTTGTACTCATAACAATTTCAATCTTGATTTTCTTCTGTTTCTTACCACTTTTCTTTTGTGTTCTGTTTAATAAATCTGATAGCATTGCCTTCAGATGACAGAAAAGCAGTTGTTAAATGGTCTGAATTATAAGTTTGCTGGTACTTGCTTACTTTGCTGTGTCTGTCTCTTGCCGGAAATGAGTCTGCAAGACAGAGTTTCATCAGTGGATGGAGTGATTTTCTACTTTGCTATAATTTTCCCTTCCTTTTTTTTGTTCCTGTCTTGTTTTGAGTTTGAAAGAGCAGGAACAAATTTTGACACAAGCAACATGTATAGTCTGTTCCAATGAACTTTTACTGATTTTTACAAAAAAGGACCATTACTACTGTTTTTCCTTACATAACTTCCTACACATGAAAAGGAGAGTTATTACTAAAAATTACAGCCTTACATAATGCCTTATGTGTTAAAAGCTTTCACCATTTTCTTAAAAATAGAAAAGCCCAAACCATTTAAAAAACAGTGTTTTATGGTTAGTCCCTGGCATTAAGTAGGCCAGTGCTCACTATGTGAAATTGCAGCACTGTAACATTCATTTTGAGTTTGCCTCAACCTGAAAAATCCAAATAATTTTTCTGGCTTATGAGGAGTTAGATTGCCCTGTTACAATTTTCTTCTCTAAGAAAATTAGTGTTTCCTTCCAGAACTAAATGTCTCAGTCTTCTCTTAAGTATTGTTGAAGAAATTTTTAACGTTTTAAAAAAAGAAATGTTTAAAAAACAGGGCAGATCCAAAAATGCTCTTACTAAGTACAATGTAAGTGAATTTCAGTGATTAGGTACCAGTATGATCTGGCACCAGTAAGACTTGGCAGGAAACAGGACTAAGCATAATGGTCAGAGTAGAGATGCTGCCCAACTTTTGTCTAATGTGACACCAACAGAAGCATAGCCTGGAAGTGTCAATAGCAGCTGGGATACGTGAGCACCTGCAGGACAAGGAACACGTCTTAATAATTTTTTCTGACTTGATTGGCTAAGCTACCTGAGAAGCTATTATATCAAAGGTCAATGCCACTAACGTCTTCTAGAAGAAAGCAAGCCAGTGCCCTGCCTCCAGTCAGTTAATTGCCAAAGAGTGCGTTAGGGACAACCGTTCTTTTGTCAATGGCCAAACTGAAAAAGGTGCAGGGTTTCGAATACATGCTTCCTATTGACATTCCTTCATGGATCACTTGCTAGTTTGCTTCTCCTACCTGTTTCTACAACCCTTAATTCCATTTATGAAGCCAGGCACTTAAAAGATAGTATGGCAGTTTTGGACACTGCAATGTCTACATCTTCTTCTGCGTCTGGGTCTTAATGTGTAGTCCTCTACAAATATAGTAAATTTCTATATAGTTAGGTGCTTTTAAGAATATTACTCTTCTACTTGTGTGGTTAAAAATTTTATTCTTTCAATACCCCCATTTACCTCTAATATATAAATGCTAAACAGATTTGACACAAATCACAGAATCACAGAATGTCAGGGGCTGGAAGGGACCTTGAAAGATCATCTAGTCCAACCCACCTGCCAGAGCAGGATCACCTATACAATATATATACTATAATTATCAGACCTTCTACGGCAATTCATATGCTGGCTTAGGGTCCTGAGGGCGCCCTCGGGCCTGGCTGCCCTTGCCCAGGACCCTGGTGCTCTCCTCACCTTCCCATAGTTCAGGGTCCCATTTCAGCCCCCGGGGCCACGAG
>WUAM01000395.1:5891260-5901680 GCA_024336885.1 Actenoides hombroni
GGCTCCGTCTGCCAGGCCCTGTCCTGATGGCCATGTTACCACACTGTACTGCAAGCTCCCTGTTCCTTTGGGAGTGGTTGGCCTTCATAGTGTCCTGTCATGCTGTCTCCCCTGAGCCACTTTTACATAACAGGTTAACAGATAAGCATTTTGGCAAATATTTTCCATATTTTTAATAGCAAAAAATACTTAATACATTTCCTCTCTCTTTTTTTTTTTTCCCACTTTGAACACCACAGCTATTAGACTGACACCTCAGTGGCTAACCTTCCTTCTGCAAAAGGCCATACCATTAAGCAGAAACACCTTGCAGATTTCAAGACTGATCTTGAATTATAAATTGATCTTCTTGAAAATGTTTATAAACATTTGCATCTTTTTAAACTACACATTAATTCTATATACATCATTACATTAGTTCTCCCCTGCAATGCCATTTCTGTCTCTTGCCATGATTCTAAACAGGAACATGAAAACACCTTCCTTTTTATGTACAGTAAAAGACGTTGTGCAAATTGCACAATTAATTACATTATATTCTGCAGTAATGTATTCCAAATAACACAGAGATAATGTATTCCAAATATAACAGCCAGGTAAAACCTGCTTAAATTTGCGCAGCTCTCGTGCATTATGTAACGATGATTTCATTAGGAACAGAGATTTTAAGAAAATAAGCAAAGGCTACATTAATAGCTAGGTTATGCTAACTGCTTTTTGCACGTGTTATCCCTGGCACATTCATGCTGTAGAAATCACATGTGCTGCCTTGTGATCCACAGCCTTATTCAAAGCAATAAAGTATGGAAGATGGTAATGCATGCTGTCTGGATCTAGTTTTCAACGGATTGTCTTTTGTAGTCCTGCCCTTCAAATACCTCTCAGTTCTGGGTAGGTCACCAAGCTTTGGAAATACACAGGCAGAATAATGGATTTAAATGAATATTTGACATCGTCTGAGACAGAATACTGAGCATGATAACAAAGCTACTCAACAGAGTGATTCCCATATGAACCTCAATCTCAAAATCACAATTCATGTAACACCTCTCCTGATAGACCATATTTAGCAAATGATGGACCGTCACATGTTCCACCTTTGGTTCTCTACTTTAGGCAAATAATTCCACCAGATTACGTCTGTCTGAGAGTTTTCATGCTTAAGAAAACATAACCAGCAGCAATTATTGCATATTGATGGAGCTTTTAAATAGATTACATAGGCTTAGGTGAATTGGAGAAACTTTCCCCTGGAAAGAGAGGAGAAGTAACAAAAGGAAAAAGGATTACATTCCCAGGGAAAAGGGACAACTGAAAAATTGGACAATGCAAACATTATTTGGTTTTGGTTCAGGTATTTGAACCTTATGATAAAATTCTTGTGTCCCTGTCATTTGGCTTGTTTTGGTCCCAGGGACCAAAAATACTGAAAATATTTTTAAGTAAGGCATCTGTACCTTTGCCATTAGACATAAGTTATAATAATTCTGCTTGCAGAGGTGATTTACAGTGAGAAAATATTTTTGAAGAAATAAGAAGCATAGTCAAGAAAAGTACTTGAAAAGAATGCATGGTTTAAAATTAAATGGATCAAAAATTGCAAACAAGTTTCCCCAGAGCATGTGGTGGACTACGAACAGTGCTGTTCTTAATTTCTTTTCCTTAACACAGAGGTGATAGGAAACAATCCTCAGCCCTAAATCAGGAGCTTTAACAGGGGATGCCTATATGGCAGTGTCTCATATTCTTTTGCTCTGTGTTTTCTTTGCCTTTACTTGAGCATAGTTACCATAGAGACAAACAATCCTCAAAGGCTTTCTGCCCCCACATTCTCCAAGTGAGTTTCTGGGGAAGGAAAGGCTTTAATATCTTTTTTTTCCAGTGCTCTGCTAGTATTAGATATGACTTGTTCTGCCATCAGTCCATATTCAGAAACAAAAAAAGATTAAAAAATCCTCCTTTCTCCCCTCTGAAACCCTGTCAAAGCTGAGACAGAGACACCAGAAGCCAGCATGTATTCTTCATTTAACTATCAAAATAAACAGAAAGGAAAATTGTAGGATAACAGTGGCACTTCCATTCTTTGGAAATTATATGTATTTCATTATGAAAATATTTTCATTTGTATTTTTGAAACAGACCATGTAGTTTGTTTATACAGACTTTTCAGTACTTACTTATAAATACATGCTGCCAAATAATTTTCATCATATTACAGTGAAATGTTCTCAGTAGACAAACTTATATTGTGTGCACTGATTTATGGTGTTTGGAAAACAAAAGATCAGTTTACAGATTAAGTTGATTCTTTCTAATGCATAAAAATGTGTATATTTAACAACTTGCTATTTAAAACAAACTGTTTCTGCTGGATTTATTTCTCTTTGGGACTTTTACATATTCTAAAAATTCTAGTAGATAAAAGGTAAAATGTGTATTTTAAAAACTAAAGCAGACTGTCTCCACTGAAGATGAGTTGCCTTCAAAGTGTTTTTTGAGGGAAGGCTACTGTAGGATTTCGTGTATCTTTTCATTACCTTATGGTTCTGTGGACTTCCATGTACTGAAGAATTTTACCTTACACCAAAAAGAAAACATGACCCCATGTGAATTCCAGCGAGCTGTTAGCTGCACACAAAGATGACTAAGGAAAATATAGGTCATACTTTGATCGTTTACATCCAAAGTTAAAATTCATCCATTCCCATTTTTCCCAAGATCCCATGAAACAGGGAATAGACTAGTAATTTCTGAGCAATATGGATATAATATTAATTTTAAAATTTTCTGTGGAACCAGAGTTTCTTAAAATCACGTTTCTGACTATTGCAATTTGATCATTTCCTAGGGGGGCTTTTTCCCACTTTTTTTTTTTTTCCTGGTATTTTCTTTCTACTTTTAATTTTTTTGAGGGGTTGCAATCTATGAGAGTGACTTCCAAAAGGTTTTTTTTTTTGTCTGATTTCCCTCCTTTATCTACACTTCATCCTGCAGAGAGTGCTCATGGATTTCTCTCTGAATACAGGAGGTTATATCAACCTGGAATTTCAGCAATGCTCACTTTATTTGTTATTTCTGTAGATCTTTGTACACATTTATTAATTTGGTATTTAGGCAGGTGAGGCAATAGTGGGATTTTGTTGTTTTTCAAAGTGCAAATACCTGATGCATTGTTTTTAACAGTGTTTGCATAACTTGAACGTGGCCATACCATTATAAATACCTTGAAAGAAAAAAGTTAAGGTAAGGAATATTTACAGCCAATTTTCAAATATAGTAAAAGCTTGCAGAAAAGGAAGGCATACAATTCTTGATACTAGCAAGTAAGAGAGATTGTATGTGCTACAATGCCAACCTGTAGATTCAAATTCTTCTTTAGAACCTGCAGAGTCACTGGACTGTTTCTGGGGCATTTGTTCAGTTTCAGGTGGAAGTTGCTCATCATGGTCCTCAAATTCTGTTGGCACAAGTAAAATCATTAGTGACTACAACAAATGCATTGAGGGGTGATGGAGGCACTATAGAAATAAAGATATTTTTGGATCATACTGCAAAACTTTTATTTGATCATGTGCAAAAAAGGAGTTAGTTACTGTAATGGTCAGGTATTGCACACTGACCAAAACATTTTAAGATCTGCTACCTGATCTGTGGGGAAAGGCGGACCACCTATCCGATGCCACATGACTGTGAATAAAGTGGAGAAGATCTTTATTTAATTCAGTGCTTTTATGTAAGAATATTTTTCATTCATTTTAAGATATGTGTTCTGTGCTCAAACCTTGCTCAAAAACAAGACCTTGAGAAAGAGCACACTTGGTGTTCTACACAACAGTTCCTACTGGGTGGAAGTGCTTCTGACTTGAAGGAGGGCTTCTGTACCTGAAGGCCGGTGTAATTTTTTCCAACTGTATCATCAGTTGGCCAGTAAATAATATTACTTTTTCCAATGAGCCGTGTTTTGCTTATGTCCTTAAACCATTGTGAAAGTAATAAAACAACACTAGTACTTCTCAATTTATGATTACCCAGAACTGAAATCATGTTAAACAAGATGTAATTTAAAATCCGAAACATTTGTTTTCATGTACAATTTTTTTTTAAATTTTTTTTTTTTTGCAAAGAAACCACAAACATCATGAAAAACAGGTTGGAAACACTGAATTTCTGATTTATGCAGAATCAGGAAATTTTATCTTGTAAACAAGTATCTTCTTATGTGGTTAACAGACAAAAACTCACAGCCTTTAGCATGTGTCAAATTCCAAAAACTCTTCACTTATTCTATTTATTTCCTCTTGATGTATACTGGAATGAAGTCAAGAAAAATGAGATTCCATGCTCTGTAATAAATAAATCAAAAGTCCATAATATACACAAAGAGGAAAACAACATGCAGAAAAATATGTGCAAAATGGAAGACACTTTGTCAAGGCTGTCAACATGCAAATTCTCACATGCATACATAATTTAATCATAGACAGTCTCAGAGTCATCAATGGAAATAACTGTGGCACAGAAGCTAAGCATGTCTAAATTTTTACAGTATGTCTAAACACTTAAGAGATTTCATTTACAAGACTGGTGTTGGATAAGGTCAAGGAATACAGATGGACAGACATCGAAGTAAATTAAGAAGATGTCCTTTTTCTTACAGATGTTCAGAAAGAGGATGATAGTTCTAATCATGGGGTTTTGTTCTTTTTTTTTTTCTGCAAAGGAATGCATAGCTTTACTAAACCAATATCTCTTAGCCTCTATTTCTCTCAATGAGAATGTAAGAACAGAAAAGATTTGGGATCTAACTGAGAAAGTTTTTCATAACTTTTCTGTTTCAAATTTTGAAATTTGTCTGCCTAAAATGCTGTGATTACAGGTATTAGAATGTAATTATCATATCTGGTTTATGAAGGAGGGCAGAAAGTGGCTTTGAAAATCATGCAATTTTGCTCAAAGACTGAACAAAATGTGAAGTTAATATCACTGCAGCTTGTTTTGAAGCTTCTGGTACAAGTAATTTGCTATCCTTTGTCTGCAGATTAATAAACTGTCCTTGTTCAAACACTGAAAAGCTTCCAGTTAGAGGTAGAAGAAAACCACAAACAAATCAGGATGCAAGCCAACCAAGAAAAGCAGAGGAAATATATTTAGAGGCTGTACAACTGAGCACACATCAGCTGCCTGGGAAATGTTACAATTACAACTGAGTCCAAAAAGCATTTCTCTTCAAAGACTAAAGAGGAGATGTCCTAACATGTACAGGTTTAATTATTATTGTATCTATTTTTTGTTGTTGTTTAAAATATCTTACTGAATGTAACATGATGATAAAAATAAAAAAGCAAGATGGATATTGATTCAACCCTCTACCATCTGTAATATGAGAAAGAGGGGTTTTGGATCAATATCAAAGGGTTTATAAAAAATATTGATGTTAACAGCTGGGAAGAACAAGCATAAGAGGTGACGGCTGGAATTACCAGCTCCAGCTACCTATTTATTTCTTGAAAGAGCTTCTACCCAAACAACAAGAGTAGCAGAAGAGACAGTAGTGAAGATGGGGTTGTACTAACACACCACCCTGAGCTACTGAGGTATAGGCATATGTATTCTCCAGTTGAGTTTGCTATAGGAAGGGGGTAATCTCTGGCAGTAAAGCAGAGCTGACAAAGTACAGAAATTAAAGTCTTAAACCATGACAGCTGTTTGCTTCAGTGGATAAGATCAATCGTATGGGGTATTTTATTGCTGAAACATGGCAGGAAAGAAAAATACCAAATTTTACTTCAGAAAGATTGGAATGAACCCACAGATCTACCTGAAGCTGTATAATTCTTCTACAATGCCTGAAATACATTCTCATGAAGTCATATAGCTGTCTCCTAGTATAAGTAAATCCATACTCATGCAAAGCTGCTTCAAAAATGCTTAAATACAGTAAGAAATTCCTGAAAATAATTTAAGCTCAGAATAATTGTGTCAAGGCACATGAAAAAAGATACGGGGCTATAATTTTCAGCTAGACACTACAAGCAAGAGTTACCACATAAGTTGTTTTGTGTATCTTCAACAGACATTTTCAGCCTTGTACTTAGCTTCCTAAGTCACTTAAATATACTTGATAAATTTACCCAAAGTCTCCTTCTCCATTTATTTTCACTTTCATTGAGACATGTGTAAGTACTTTGCTCATTACTGGAATTATTTTTTCATTTTAAACATAAACAGTGTTATAAATTTCAATATGTTGTGTCCTGAGGCAATCCCAGTTATTTCAATGTCCCACTGAAGTTACAAAATTGCAATTATTAAAATGTATGTTTATTTATATAGAATAGAATAGAATACAATAGAACTATTTCAGATGGAAAGGACCTACAATGATCATCTAGTCCAACTGCCTGAGCAATTATGGGGTGACCACAAAAATTACGTTACTGAGGGCATTGTCCAAATGCCTCTTAACCACTGACAGGTTTGGGGTATCGACCACCTCTCTAGGAAGCCTGTTTCAGGGTTTAATCACCCTCTTGATAAAGAAATGTTTCCTCATGTCCAATCTAAACCTCCTCTGGTGCATCTTTGAACCATTCCCATAAGATAGATATATGAGATATCAAAAGAGCTTGATGGGGGTCTGGAGTAGTTTTCTAAGTTTTAATTTTTATACTGTAACTGCTATATAAAAAAGACAAAACTGTGAACATATCATTCATTTATATTTTTGTAAAGACACATCACATGGGAGAAAAGCTGCAGTCAATGTGCTGATTGCACTACACGTGAAATAAAACAGATGTCAGGCTAAGAGCAGAATGACTGAAGTGTTTTAATGAGTCAGTATTTGATTATTGAAATCAAATGTAGGCGTAGGAAAACATGATTTTCTCTGAACAAGGACTTATCACGTGTTAAGAGCACAAGTGTGTATGTGACATTATTACTTGTATCATTAATAATTGCTGTTTTGATGTACTCAGATGAAAAGGAGTTAGATATTCAAAACTAAGATGAAATTTGTTGTGTGAGAGATAATAGAGTATCTGTGTAGAATGCTTTATATTTAATACTCTAAAACTCATCCACTTTGGAGAAGAGCTATGTGTTTTTTTAGAAACTATAAAAAGTTATAATATAGAATTTGTTTAAAGTTTATATGTAATTTAGAGAGCCCTACAAAGCTAGAGTTATTTTGTTCAGACTAGGTGAAATGTTGCCTAATTAAAAACTAAAAGCATGTTGTGATATTCAGTCTATCTTATACTACCTTTACAACTTAAGCCTTGTTATATATAGGTAAAATAAATGCCAGATTGGATAATGAAAGAAAGTATATGTGAGACATATTTGCAATATAGAACATAAGCTTGGTATAGTATTTTTCTATAGAAACCAGTATGTTCTGTTTGAAAGGAAGACAGTAATGGCAGTCTAGGCCCCCACTGATGAGAGAAAGAAAAATAGTGGGAATTCATACACTTAAATTACAGTTCCAGATCTTAGGTGCTAATTTAGGCTAAAGTTCCCAACCTAGTTCTTAATGTAGAGACAGATACTCATGCATGATACTTCATCTTGACAGCAGATCCAAATCAGACAGCAACATTCTTCTAAGGAAGCAGGCAGTGATGAAAGAAGGCGATAAGGAAAGTACAACCCTGCAACTTTTTTGACTGTTGAGTTTCAAAAACATTGAAACTTATTGGAATTAATTCTAAACCTCTACCCAACTGACAGAACTGTCTGAGGTGCAGAAGTCCAGCCTATTTGTGACAGTTGGCCTGCCCCAGAAATCTCACTCCTTACAGATTATTCACTCCTGCTCAGGGCAATTATATTTCCATTGCTAGAAACAAAGTATATAAAAAGACATAAAAGTATGATCTTTACAGTAAATAAAGAATGGATATACAAAAATGTGTGCTTCTCTCAATCCAGAAAGAAGCAAAAGAAGAATGTCTTTATCCAAAATGTTCTATTAATACTGTTATTAGATGGGAAACCTCATGTAATACACATAATTCTGTTACTTTTTTTATTGATGGTTATGCTATTAAAGGCTAATCTCCAGAAACACAAAGAACAATTACAGGTGTGACCCCAATAACCTAATCAGAAGAAACAAGCCCTGACTTGGCTCCCTCCAGGGTCATTAGAAGAGGATGATGAAGGCATTGTCTGGGTGTGAGATCTACTGAGATGAGTTAACCAGAAAAAAGAGTCAACCCTGGCTGAGGGGGATTACTGCCTACAGGGTATAAGGTTCATTAGGGGATTTCAGAAAAAGCAGTTTGGGATTCTGAGAGACTTATAATATACATGAGGCATTTCTGAGAAGGACCAAAGGCAAGGAAAAGGAGGGATCAAAGTGGAGGAACAAGTGGGAGGAACAAGCATGTATAACAGAGTAAGAAGAGGATCAAAAGGGAAATGGGAATACATGCTCAGACTCATTACTACATGGTCCTGGGGACATGGAGCTGCAGCAGCCTCATCTCTGCTGGGCTACTGGATACAGCAATTCATAGTGTTATGTTGCTACCATATTCAGCAATTCGTAATGCATGTTAAGAGAGCCACTCCTGAAATAATTTCCATTCCCCTTTAATTGCTTCAGGCTGAGCTTCTTGGAGGAAGAACAGAAAATTAGACATTTTTGAGATTTTCTTGCTAGCTATTGGCTAAGTTTTAACCATGTTTTCTAGCTTGTGAGGGGATACAGATTTTTTGATGAGTAGGAAGTTTCAATACAGTTAATAACTCACCTAGAAAAGTTACTAGAGGAGATAGAGAGTCCTGTCCTTCAGATTTATTGAAAACCATAACTGTGCTGGCAGATTTAATACATGTCTCTATTCTATAACATTCATTAATAATGACACATAGAAATGAGTGCCTGAATCAGTGAAGGAAGCAAAGACAGTAATAAAAAGACATTTTTTTCTAAATGCTTGATGTAAAAAGGAAATCAAAATTGTAAAATCTGCATAAAACCCCAAACTGCTAAATGACTTGAAACACATAATTAGATAAAATAGAAGTCAAATGATACACACTTTCACCTTTCTCCTCAGTATCCTCTAGAGATTGATCTTCCTCTGATGTCAATATTTCTTGCATTTCTCTTCTGTAAGTAAAAGATTACTCATCTTAAGACTTACATAAATACTACCAAAGCAAGTTGCAGATATATTAAATATAAAGTGAAGATGCGGAAATATACTGTTGGGAATTGAAATATAATTGGGTTGTACAAAATAAAAATCAAATATATTTTATCATCTAAAAGGTTATTGTCTCATTACATCAAAAGGCTGGACTAATGAAGGCTAATGAAAATGCATTTAGCAAGACAATCTTCTGCCACCATATTTACTGATCTAAATGAGATACTCCTCAAAATTAATACATTTTTTATTATTGCCTGTACATCACAACTACTCTTAGCGTACTGTTTTAGTACCTTTGTGTTGATAAATGCACTGATATATTTAACACAGAGCATGGCTAGAATTTTCTTGTGATGATTTTATACATTCAGATATTGGGGATATTTTACCTTACTTCTTCTTCTTCTTCTTCTTTCTTTGCTAATGCTTCCTCTGTTAGTCTTTTCAAAATCTTAGAATTAATTTCATCCCTGTTTGCTAAGTATGTTCTGTGTAGTATACAGACTCCTGCAATAATTACACAACAGTGGTGAGTTTTATGTGTTTGTATAAAACCAAAGTTGAGTTGGAAAAATTATTTAATATGTGATAGACAACTTTACTACTTTTTAAAGCCAAGAAAAGGCATATATACGACTGAAATGTTAATATACTGTTGCTTTCTAAGGTTTTAGAGCTTTGTTTTCTTTTTCAAGAACCTAATAAACTGACTCTGGGATATGGGATGGCTGTGATGAAAGCTACAAGGGGAGATAGCACTGAAAGGATTTATCTTAGATTTTCATATATCATGCATTACTCCGGCATTTATTTTTTTTGCATGTGTACAAAGAAAACTATGAAGAAACAAATGAAAAACATACAAGCAAAAATATAAAGAATGTACATACATATATTACTATAGCTGACTGACAGAAATGAAGAATGTTGTTCCTGCTAGCAACTCTACTGACTTACTTACTTTGACAAATAGATTTATGATATATGGTTGTGTGGCTGAAATCCATTTCCATTGGTAGAGTTATCCCAGTTTAGACTAGTTCAGGGAATAGCTTACAGTGTAATGGCTCAAAATGCTATGAAAATGTAAACTCCACAACTACATTATTATTTAAGTGACAAAAATTAGTGGGAATCAAATAAAGACTTAACACAATTGCCCAAATGAGAAAAGAGAGGAGAGGAGAGGAGAGGAGAGGAGAGGAGAGGAGAGAAGAGAAGAGAAGAGAAGAGAAGAGAAGAGAAGAGAA
>WUAM01000395.1:5901780-5924314 GCA_024336885.1 Actenoides hombroni
GAGAAGAGAAGAGAAGAGAAGAGAAGAGAAGAGAAGAGAAGAGAAGAGAAGAGAAGAGAAGAGAAGAGAAGAGGACTAAATTCAAGAAAATATATCCATAAGCAAAAAAGCTACACTTTCCTTTTTTCCAGTTAATTGTTAAATAATGGTTAAATTCTGAGAAGTGAAGAGATAGTTAATATAATTCTGAAAGCATCTCTTCCACCTCAGTCCTCTCCCTGCAGAAAAGGCTAGAGCTTGATTTCTGCTGTTTGTTATTTAGTGCACTGTATTAACATTACATTAGTGCATGCCAACTATATGAGCAAGGTGCTTTTTGTGGTTGTAAGAAAAGACAATGCACTGTGTCCCAGAAATAAGGTTCATGATCATTTCAATATGCTTGAAATGTCTGGGAAGCAAAGATAAGGCATGGATTGCAGTTTTATTCTTAAGATCTTTCTGGAATTATCTGAGATGACATCTTCTTGAATAACAGGAACAGCAAATATGGTTTTCTGATGAACACTGGATCTAGAACTTTCTCATAGAAATGCTCAGTCTGTAATTTAGTCATAATATGAGCAAATACTTTTAACAACATATTAATCTGTTAATTCCTTTCTGCTTGAAACAATAAAGTAAAAATCCCTTCCTCTGAAGTAATCAGTACTAAGCTATTGCATCAATCTAGATAAGAAGTTGCTCAACTTTTTTTGACCCCAGGATGGGGAACAGGATACACCTGCATACAGGTATTTCTCCCCCTCCCTCTTCTCTGAAGCAGAGGTCATATCTATAACCTGATTTTGCAAGTGGGGAAAACAATGAGCAGACAGGGAAGTTTCACTGAGGGCTGGTGGTTGGCCAGACGCAGAATACAAAAGTCTGAAACTGCAAGAGTACAGTGGAATTTACTTCTGGCTGTAAATGGGAGGAAATCATACATAGGATTATAAGTAGGAGGTATTTTCTTTACTATTTTTGTAAAGCATTCCTGTTTTCAGTTCTGTGTAATTCCCTTAATCCAAATCATAAGATAATTGGGTTACTCTTGTTGATTTACTGTGTTCTTCCATCTCTAGACCCCTGAAGCTTTATAAATTGCGCATAACTACTAGTTTTTCATGTAAGTGTTCTTTATATACAGATATCTACCCACACACGCTCAAAAGACTATTTCATTAGTGTGCATTTACTAACCATCTTTTTCTGTATCCTTCAGACAGACAACAGTGTCAGGTAAAAGTCCTTTTCCTGATAAAGCTGACCAGTGTTCTACTGACAGAGGGTAGTTATCAACTACCCATCCTCCTTTTTCTGGAGCACCAGGAAACCTGCCTTTGTTGTTCTCCATAAGCTGTTAAAAATGTCAGATCCAGTAACATAAAAAGACTAAGTTAGTCTGTGAACTGTTCAAAAAGACTGCACAATACAAAATTATTTTATAAATGTTATGATTTTCCCCTATTGTTATTTAAGATCAGTAAAAAGTAAGACATTTATAATTTTATGTCTGAATGAAGTAAAAACATTGTAAACAAAAAAAGACTAACGTGCCAGTGAATTTAAAGGTTGCCAGTAAAGAATTTAGATTCCAGTTTCAATAGTGACAAACAAGTGAACAAATTTAAAGAAATTCAAAATTCTTGGATAAACCTTCACATATAATTATTTTCACATACTTGCATTTGGTGTTGACTTCTTTAATAGTGACTAAAAGAATACAGCAAGTATGCGGTGATACTTCTCTCAGATAATTCTCCTAGCCTTTAACAACTTGTAGTCTGGGTACTTTGCAAGACAGAAATAATTTGTATAAATATTTAGTAGTCCTCAACAGATTTGCTTTGTATCTTGCCCAGTCTCTCCTCAATCCTATGTAAGCTCTCAGACTATGTGACAGAAACTAAACTGATCTTTCAAATGGAAACATTAAGAACATGTATCAATAATGTATAAAATGTTACAGGTTGCTATTAGAAAACAGTACTTTGCTGTATGCTACTTGTAGTTTTACCTCTGCAATAGCTCTCTCCAGTACTTCAGCATATTTTTCAGGTGACAGTATAACTTCCATGACTGATGCACTTCTTACGGCTTCTTCTACCATTGCTTGAACTTCTGGGTGGTCAGCAGTTATCTCTGACATTCCTAACGATACAAATTTTTTTTAAGCGCCTCACAAAATTTTGAGATACTTATTTCCTCTGGTCAGGAATAACAGCTAGGCAATTAAATCCAGCCACTTCTTCATTACAGCGCAGCAGACATTGTAAGCAGTATATACACAATCATACAGAGAAAGAATCAAATACCAGTTCTTCTGAATGCAGTTCTAGAGAGTATTTCAAAAAGTTAAGTTTTAAGATCTGGGTTTGCTCTCTCACTACAAAAAAATCCTTTTTAACTGTACAGTATTTTCTACCACTAAGTGAAATATTTTAAAAACCCAACCCTTTTAAACTGTACAATATTTTCTACCATTAAGTGTAATATTTTTTTTATATGAATGAGTACACCAAGATTTTTAACTGATTGTGCTGATACTTTTTACATGCACAAATTATTTACACATTATCATGTTAATTTTGTCAGGTTAGAAGCTCCCTGAGAAAGGGACAATATTTTACTAAGTGTTTCCATTCTGCAAAAAACCTCAACCCAACACAAACCCAAACCCAAACCCAATCAGCCCTTACAGTTATCATAGCTAAAGATACTATATTCTACTTCTCCAGTTAAAGAAATCAATCTTTCTTTAGTTCTTTCTTCAATATCTTCTGCTGGTATAGAATGTCATAAATTAAAGGAAGAATATAATTGAAGGAACAAATGTTTTTGTTTTTCTTTAAAAAGACACAGAAATTTGTAAGAACTACCTCACAATCCACATTTATTAAATTTTCATTTTAGATTCTTAGAAATATATTTCATTAATGTCCATTAATTGGATCTAGCTACTGATCTGTCTTCCTTCATTGAGATAGAATACGAGTTTGTTCTGTATGAAAAAAATACTATTTGTAAACCATGTCAGTCTTACAAACATATTTTGTTTATTTCAGCAAGCTGATTAAAATTTAGCATACTTTGAAGTTTCCCGTATTCAATTGGCAAAAACTTGTACTCCTGAGTTCAGATCCTTTCTTCACTTTTTTTTGTGTGTGTGAATTAACATTATTAATTCTCACTATCTATCAAAAAATTCTGAAACAATCTTATGCTATAAAAAATTATGTAGGTGAAAATATTAAACTTTTCATCAAAATACATGCTTAGCTCCTACAAAGGTCAGTGGGAATTTTTTTCCCCTGCACACTGATATAGTATTAATGACTTAATATCTTTCAATGACAAAATTAACCATTTCAGCGTAGGTTTCTCAAAATGACAGTATCAGCAAGAAGGAAAAAAAATTAAATAGCTCAACAAGTGTAACTGAGGAAAAAAGAAATATTATTTTTCACTTATTAATTTTCAAGTCACACTGAATGCATGGAATGACATGCTTAAAATAGCTAAGATTTGGTTTTTTACTTTTTTGGATGATGGCATATTTTATCGTAGTCTCCTCTTCCAAGTTTATGCCCTCTGTGGTTTTAGTGAGTCCTTCAGAATCATCTGCTTCTTTGACACTACTAACTTCTTGCAAGTCTCCTATAGTTACAGTTAAAATATAAAATTCACAGAAAACTAAATCAGTAGAAAACCCTTTCATAGAAATATTTCACCACAAAATCCACCTGACTGAACCATGTACATGTCAGCCTTCCCTTCATCTGCAGCCGCCCAGTCTGTGGAATCCCCCCCAATACACTTCCTAGGAATCACAAGCACTTTTCCAGCCCTAGTGAAGACAAGACTTGTACTAATCAGTCTGAGTCACAAATGGCTCTCTAGTAGCACCAGGTTTTTATATGACTTTTTCTCTCCTTAAAAGAAAAGAGATCAGAAATACAAGAAAAGCCAGAAAATAGATAAAAAATCTTCAATTTCTGTACTTCTTCAGTTCAATAGTTTTAATATTCTCCCATTTTCCCCCCAAACAGAACAATGTAGTTCTGTTTGAGCTGGATGTCATCTGAGCACATTAATAGGTTGGGACCCTCTGAGTGTGTATATATTATGTTTTTGAATCAGAAAAGTATGTTTTAAGTGAATCTCTTGAGCCTTCCCATGCTTTGGTACACATGGCAAAGTGATCTTGGAACACACAATCTAATTTATTCCTTCCAGATGCACATTCACTATGATGAAACCATTAAGTGTTCAGCACATGCGATCACAACACATGGATATAGATAGTGAGTCCTCAGCACTGCTTCAATCTCCTAATCTACTCTGGCAGTAGACAGAAACTCTTTGGACTTCATAGTCTTACTGTCTATCCCTGAACTGGACTTGGGAGCACTAAAGACAGTCAGGGGACCATTTAACTAATTAAACTGATATATGTCTTTTGCATAATTTTTAGTGATTCTTCATAATTTTCTCAAAAGGCATACTTTACTGTTAATTAACTAAATAATTTCATTAGGAATAGGAAATACTTTCTGGGCTAGGTACCACTAGATCCAGATTCAAGCTTTCAAAAATACTTAACTTCCACTTCTAAAGCTTTCCAGCTTTCTATGACAATTTACATCCTTCATCTGTTTGTAGTTCTGTTTTGCAATAAAATGAGCTCTCTATGGTTATATATATATATATATAACTCTAAGGTTAATAATTAGGATTAAGCTCTCATTAATCCTAATATGATTTCACATACCTGTCCCCAAAAGTATCTACATAGCCAGGAATCTGGAACCTGATTTAATGGTTTTAATTTTGGTGTCATAGCTAGCCATCATTCTTACTGCAGTGTCAATATCTTTTGTATTACTGTCAGTTTCTGTGTTCTGCAGCACTAGAGGAATATATTGACTTCTTGTTAGATATGTCTCTACCCATAAGTAAGTCAAATATGGTGATTCCTTGCTTAGTTGAATAGGCAAAATGACCTGATTTTCCATTTGAACCATAACTAGAGCTAACTGGAAAAGGCAATTCCAATACAATGAAAATAAAAATAATTAAAAAAAAAACCCCACTCAATTTCCTGCAAAAAGAAAATCCAAATTTTGTTTAAGAGACACTAAAAGAATATGCTGTTTTCAGCTTTTCAAAATATTTTCTGAATTCATAAAGTTGCAAAAACCTCGGCAGCTTAAGAAGTCTAAATGTGACCACAGCTGAAGATTCTTGTGTGTGCCATCTGAGACAGCATCTTGGAAGGCTGCTCCAAAGTGGAAAATCTGTAGATTGTGGAATCACATCAGCCTAGCTGACAAGCTGCTTTCTTGAAAAAAGCATCAATTTTGCAGAGATTAAACTTGTCAGAAAGTCATTCAGATGGAAAGTTTTCAACTAGTATCTGCCAGAACCAATTTCTTCTTTCAAAAAGTGCTCAGAAAATGATCTCTTACATACTCATGGCCCTCAGCTTCACAGGATTTATATATAATACCAAAAATACTGAATTTACTCATCTGTTCCCTTCATTGCATGTTCTTTTAGTTCATATTTAATGTACAACAACCATAACAACTTCTGTGATATTTTATAAGTCAACGTGACAGCAATTGCTTCAATTAAATAACCTAAAGCAAATAAGATAGCTTCAAAGACCACGGAAAACCTTATTCACCTGATTCTACTGACTGGTTTTCTAATTCCAACCTATTTTTCACTGCTGTTATAGCCTTTCCTATTGTATCCCTTCGCATTTGTTCAATGTTTTCTTTTCTTGATTCTTCCATATGAGGTTGAATGAGTTTGGCCATATCAAGAACCTAGTGAAATTATTTGAAAAAGTAAAAATGTCACAGAAGAGAAATATAGCACTTGACACAACTTCTACACAATGAAATAAATTTGGGAAAGCTCTGCAAATTTCCCCAAAATTGACATGTAATTCAAGTGCAGGAGGTTTTTTTTTTTGTGGAGAAAGTAATTTCTAATTTGCATTTACCTTTAATTATCTTAGGTGCAAAAGTTGTTCCTAATCTTACGCTGAAAAGTAACTGACACATAAATATTTGTCTTACATAGAGGGTAAATAAGAATATTTTTTAAATTTAGCTACTTTTATATAAATGAATTTCACTACAGGACTATGGTTCCTTTGTAATCCATATGTTTGTAATGTGTATGTTAATAACACAACAGGAGTAAGAATGTGCTTAACTGATTCCTAAGCCTCAGCTGACACATCTGTTATATAAGACATTTATAAACCTACCTTTCCTTTATATTTGTGTGCAATTAGGTTACAAATAGTTGTTCTTCCAGAGAATGGAGGACCAAATACTAGTACTTTACAAGGAGGAAGTGGCATTGGCGGTAACAAGTAAGGCCGAGGATTCAACATAAATTTTTTCAGTGCCTCTGGGGATGATAGTACATACATTTTGCCTAGAAAACTGAAAACAGAAGAGAAGCTAACAGATACAGACATTTATCTTACAAAATAGCAACAAAAATTAATAGTGTCAAATTTTGCTAACCTCACAGCCAAGTCTGGGTTTCCCATTGTGATATCACCTTCCTTTAGAGCCACAGGACATGCTTGCCCCCATCTGCTTCTACGCCATCGATATCTGGGTGCTATTAGTTTGTAAGATGACAGAACCCGGAGGAGTTCATCCTGTTTATTGAAACCGCAATAACAGCACATGGAATTTCTGTCTGAAGTTACATATGCCTTGTTCTTAGCCTTTTTTGAAATATTTTGTTGGAAAATAAGCAAATGAATGAAAGTCACATCACACTTTTTTAGAATATTTTCTTTTAAATTACGTATTTCAGAACTGCTGGACAATTTTAAAGAGAAAGTATTTAGTGTTTCAATTTGATTTAATAAAAATAGTACTTCAAAATAGTCCCTGTAGGCATCATTTATTATTTTCAGAAGTTTCAAATGATAAAGAGGGACAAACCAGACTTTTATTGAAGACAACCGAAAACGGCAAACATTTCTTCTAAAGAGGATGATGAAAGAACCACAGTCTGTGTAGGGAAATAGGAAGGCCAAAATATCTCTTTTAGACATGCAGAAATGATATGAGCAAGTTTAATAGACCTTTTACAGAAGATAAATAGTGAGTGAATTCAGAATACAGATTAAGTGCTGGCGGTGAAGAACTGCAGAAGGACCTTCAGAATCTAGGAAGCCAGATGTTAGAAGAGCAGTTTCACATATACAATGATGAGTTGTCATTGACTGCCAGTAGTCAGGAATAGGTCTTGGAATTATAATACCTACTTCCATGAAAACATTTGGTCAATGCCTAAGAGCAGCCAGAAAACCAACCTGAATGTTAGCAATGTTTAGCAAACAGAGAATAAAAAGGTGTTAGTTTTTCTTCTTCATTGTATAAATCCTGTCCTCATCTTTACTGATATGTGCATTTAGTTATCCTATATTATTATCCTCTATAAGTATGCAGCTAGAATTGCGCAAGTTTCAGAAAATGGTAATATGACTAATCAATCACACCAAAAGATTTCTTATAAGAAGAAATAAGATTAAGTAGACTGACACTCTTCAGGAACAAGACAGCTACATAAGAACAGGACAGAAGTCTGAAATCATGAGTTATTAGAGGGCAGATACAGAGAACAAAACTATTTCCTGAATTTTGCATATCATCAACTAGAGGACACTGAGCTAAAAGGTGGCAGGTTCAACAAAAAAGGGAAGCAATTCCATATATTATATCAGTCAAGCTGGCCCCAAATACTGTGGATGCTAAAAGCTTACACAAAGACCAACACAAACACACAGACAACTTACTAACAAATATAGGCAACCTCTGACACAAAAAGTCCTCCACTTGTGAATTTGTCTAAGAAAACAGGGAAGTGAAGGGAGAGCTGTTTCTCTGAAAACGTAGAGCAGGATCTCCCAGCTACAGTACCATTCATATATTGAAAGTTTTGTTTAAGAAATAGAAAAGGTGAATGTATGTGACATTTATGCAAAGACTTCTGTTTTTCAGTTTTATTTGGAATTTGAATGTTCAGATTATTCATGATTCAGCAAAATTTAGCACTAGCTGTCATGTTTCTAATTAATTACAGGAAATACAACATACATGATTTCAACTAGGCAGGATGTTGCTAAACTTGTATTAGCATGCTGTTTCTCATTCAGAAGAAGAATAAAGATTGAGCTATGAGTCAGCTGCTGAGATTGTTATCCTTTGGCTAAAGTTTCTTTATTTTCTTGGAATGAATTACATTCCTCTATTACTAAAACAAACATTTTGTTCAAAAATTCATGATAATCACTTAACTTTTTTTTTTAATGACAGACTTTTTTCTTTTCATACTCTTTTGAGTGGATTTTAGTCCCAGAACTATCTTAAATTCACATTTCTGGAAAATCAAGGCTCAAAAAGTGCCCTTATTGCATAGTAAAACAAACTGGTTGCTGTGAAACAAAGATGTTATGTTACAAGTTTACAGTAGAAAATAAAAGATATTTTTATAATTATTCCAGTCAATCATGCTTTAGAAAAGCATACTTACAGTTTCCAGTCCTTGCAGCATTTCTTCTTGCTGACTTTGAAGTCTAGTTACAGGAGCTCCATTTCGAACACCCAAGGATTGAAGTCGAACTACCACTGACTGAAGAGAAAATAACTTGACTTAGTACAAATCAAAACTGCTTTTGTGAACCAAAAGGACTCCCAAAGTATTTTTAAACTTGTAACTTACTATTTATATAATGGCTACGTATACACTAAGGCCCAATTTCTAGCTTCAAGTCAAGCTAGTTATTGAGCTGAGTTTTAACAAGTTATTTGGTTGATACAGGCAGTGCAAAATGCTAAATCACAGCCTTTATGTCTCCTCATTATGCTGTGAATCCCAAGTCTTCTAAAGGAATAGGCTATGAAAGATTCTTCCCCACAAAGCAGTGGAATTATACAGATAAGCTCCCATCTTAAAAGGAGAAAATTCTCTTTAGGAGATCACATTATGCACACTTGGAAGTAATACAGCTTTGGGTAATTTATTAAAAAAGATACTTAAACTAGACGTCTGCCAATGAGAATTGGGTGGTATTAAATTTAATTGATGTATTTCCTGAATGTAATCTTGCTTGAATGCAAGTGTTCTTTAAATGAAAAAGCAAATTTTGTCATGTTTGGATTAGTTTCGTAACAGGTCTTTGCCTTATAGATAAAATGGTTGGAATCATTACACAACTTGATTGCATTTACTATAAATCTTCTGTTGTAATGTTCACAAACAGATCATAAATGAGGAAATTTTATTATCCACCTCAGCAGAATGAGTGGGGGCTTTTCCCCATAGGATTATTCTTGGTAGTAAAGTTAAGCATAAACTGAAATAATACTTACAGAATTATGATTGATTCAATTTGTTTCAAACCACAGGGGAAACTGCAGAAGCAGCTCACTTCCTACATTGTCAAAGACACTTTCTCACTTCATTTTCAACCCCATACTTTAGTTTGATTTGAAGCAACTCTGAGGCAGAAGATAAGATTATTTATCTTCAAATTTTATCACTGTAGTATTTTAATAGGGAGAATGAACGATTTGCTATGTTATGAGCTAAAAATCTAGACACAAACACTCAGCAGAATTATTAACAGAATTAAGTGTCTTCTATTACACTGTAAAACAATACCAGAGTTTATAAAGATTCTGTCATTTTTTAGACACCAGCACAAAATAATCCCATTCTGAAAATAGATAATACTGAAAACATTTCAATTTCTTATGTAAATAATATTTTACACTAATACACTAAATAAAGCTCTAGAAACAGATGGATACAATACAAAAGAGTTTGTAGCGTGCTTGAAAATATTCTCCTGTAACACAAATGTAAGCACTGAATCTTAGAACTGTTGTAACAGAGCAAGAAAAGCAAGCATTTCAAAGGTCATGTTTTCTAATAGCAATTAAATGAGTTTTATACACAACTTCAAATTTTGCCAGCACCTTAAGAGAGAAAACAATTCACAAAATTGAGAAATTATTTTCTACTGGAGGTTAACTAAGTTGGTGCATAGCTTACTTACAACAATGAGTTCATCTGGTTCTTGATTTCCATCCAGTTCAATAAGATACTGAGAATCCTCTTCGGCCATCAAGTCCTGTTTAAGAACAAAGCCATACTCATCAATTGAGTATAGTTAACCAGATGATGACATTGAATCTCATTCTGTTCCTACACATATCAATGGACAGAATCCTGTGGACTTCGGCAAAACCAAGATTCATTGAACTCATGACTTATAAAACCTTCTGGAGCAAAACTTTTATTTGGCAATGTATAAATAAAGAGAGAATTCCAAAACTGGAGCTACAATCAGTTCAGAAAACAGATTATATATGCTAGCTCAAATGCAAGAGAGCTACAAATAATCAAGGTACAGTAATGTTTTGTGTAAGAATTCAATTTCTAATTGTCTAACTACCTTAATTCTCTGATGGAAAATGGTGACAATGTCAATTAACAGAGTTCTTGGAAATACCAGCCATGAGATCAGCATTTTAATTTTGGTCCTGACTCTCAATTTCTGTAAATTTTGAACAATATATTTTATTCTTAATTTCAATTTTCCCATTAATAAATAAGGTATTGGACTAAAACAGATATCCCACGTCCATTGTTAATGTCTCTGTCTGAGGACTGAGAACACTCACTCCATTCCTGACAGATGTTGGTATAAGCCCAGCCCTGAAAAAGCCTAGTGAAGGTGACTTTACAACCTTGTAGGTAATCTATTCCAGTTCTTCACTATACTTATGGTCAGAGTCCATTTCCTTGCATGTAGGCTAAATCTCCTGTAGTAAAAATTAAAATATTTGTCCTATCTTTGCTAGAAATAGATAATAACTAATTACTTCTTTCTAATACTCTTCTACAGAGAAGATAATAGCTTGTGATTCTGTTATGTACACTGTTCTTATTAGTACATCCATAACATTTACTTTTGTACAATATCATCACATTTATTGACTCAGTTTATGAATCATAAAACCCCACAGGTTACAGATTGTCTGCAGTGCTGAGGTCTAGCCCAGTATTTCACATTGTAGTTGTTCATTAGGTTTTCTCCCTAACTGTAGCATTTTACATTTCTACTCACTTTCATCCTAACAACTTATCAAGAAATCAAAGTCTGTTCCCCAAAGTTCTCTCTATCTATCCCAGTTCAGTGCCCACCACACAACTTAGAAGCCTTTTTTTTTCAATTTCATCCCCTCAACTTTTACCTGGGTCAATGATAGACACCTATGTTCTTTTAATGTATTAGTGGATCACTAAGTATATGCACTAAGAGATTCATCATTAGTGAAGCCAAAGACAGACCTACTAAGTAGTGGAAGATGTTGAAAACATTGAAGTTTGGTGTAGAAAGTAATTTAGTCTAAACTACTTTCTGCTTATGAGAAATCCATGTGAGATTGAATAATGATTAACGATATCACATTTTTTGCTTTCCCTTTTACAACACTAACAAGTTTGTTACTCTAGCAAAGAACATAATACCAGGTTTACAAAATTTTATCTATAGGTTTGCTTAATCCTTAGGGAAATTGAAGGGCATAAATAAATAGCAATAGTCAACTGTGCAGCAAACATGAGGCTTTTGCAGTTGCTTCTACGAGGAGTTTTGGACCTGTTGGGTTTTTTTAGGGGGAAAAAACCCACCAACAAGACAAAACCTGCAACCCCCCGCCCCCCAAATAAATAAATTAAATGTAATTAATCCAACTTTCCTGAACACAACAAGGAAAGAATAAAACAATGAATAATTAATAATTAAATATAAGAATTAAACAGATGGGCTAATTACTGTGTATCTAAATATGCAGGCAATGAAACAGGGGAAGAAGGGAATCTATTGGACTAGAAAGCAATGGATGCAAAGAGCAGGTTTCTTATGGGACTGCATGCTAGAATGGATTCTGGTGATGGTAATGATACGCTAGGCTCTTCAAATACTTCACTTCCTAGATTTAGGAAGCATCTGTGGTGGCAGGTATGGTTTCACTTTTAAAACTCAAAGTGGATTATTTTATCTTGACTCCAGAGTAGAAAAAACATCTACAGATGACAATTTTTTATCATTGATTTCAGTATGAATTTCAAAACTCGGGGATATGTTATAGTATGTCTTGTGTCTGGCTCCATAGAATAAATCTCAAACTAAAAAAAAACCCAACAACGGTGCAAGACATTTTAAAAAAGCTTTTGTTACACATAATCATATTATTTTGCTTTTTCTTACTTCTAAAGGATGAAGCATTATATCCTTATACATTCCAACTCTTTCTTCTGCATTTTCAAGAATATCTTCAGGCCTCTGCACTAACTGATGCAAAAATTCTGACATCGTAAGAGGATCTTCTGCAGTCTGCAGTATGAAAAGTTAAATATTTCAAGATACAGAAATAATGCACTAAACTTATTTTTGTATTTACTCAAAAGTAAATAAAGCGGCTTTCCAGAGTATTGCAATGAGTATTAGTCTAGTGATTGCTGACCGTGATCCTAAACTGATGAAGAGTAGCTTCTGCAAATTGAGACCAATGTGTCTAGAACTTACATTGATAAGTCTCTGGATAGCATTATAAGCTAGAACAATTCAACCCAAATTCAAAATTAATACCTTCATAGGAAAAAAAATAAAATAAAAAAAAAGAAAATCCATTTGTAGCAGTCTAACATCAAAAACATAAAACAAGCCACTATCCTGCAAATACTAGTAAAATTTGCTACAATAAACGAAAATGAAGAACATTTTTATTTGCCTAGACCAAGAAACAGACAAGAATACAGTCACCATTCTCCTGATACACCCTTTTAACTTATGGAAAGAAACAGTTTAGTGACTTCTGCGTTAGAGACTACATCAAGATTAAGCTGTCCAATAATTACTATTTGCTGTCATTTAAACCTACCGTTTAAGTATTATCCCACATCTATTAAAACAGAACAGAAACTGAATTAAGATTAAAGTTGAGCAAAATTAATTCATTATGTAGTATGGTGATATTTTAGAATATTGGAATTTGTTCTCCTTTGTCAACAGTACTTTATAATACTTTTCACTCCTTAGAAATTAGCAATATTTACCTCTTCGTCTTCCTGCTCTTCATCTTCTTCTTCTTCTTCATTCTCTTCCTCATGCTGATCTGTCTCTTTCTTATGCTTTTCAATAACATCAGGATCCCATTGGTTTCTCTGATATACCTGCCCTGAATCAGGGTGTTGCCTTTGTCCTGATATTCTTTGGCATAAGTCATAATCCGAACACTAACAAGAAAGAATTTAAATGAAATCATGTATCTATTGTACTGCTATGATAATATTACTTTTCCTGAAGTTGCAGAATGAGGGGTGGCAGTCTGGAAAATATTTGGATTCATGAACTTCCTCTCCAATAACATTCTGACTAAACACAATATTTTCAATAGCAGCAAATATTAAAGAAAGATTTGAATACTTGCATAGTTTTTCTCCATCAACATTTTACATTCCATATCAGGAGGGTAGCCACTATTTGAGCACATTTTATCATACAAGTTATATCATGTAGTATAACAAGTATAGGTGTGGGGTTTATGGATAAAAGTATTTGGCAGACAGTCTTGCAATTGCTCTTGCAGTTAATGTCAAAGTGGTTTGGACTTGAGCAAGATTAAGGCCAGTTTACTGGGTGCCCCTGTTCTCTCAGAGATCTACTATTATCCAAAAGCATAGTGCCACTGTGTCAGAGGCTAAAGGAGTTCAGCAGTTTGGAGGTCTAGAAGGGTAAGCAATGCTCTCCCCACAAAGAGTCCTGCAGACACAAGTTTAGTTTCACGTTAAACACAAGCTACTTGAGCCCATCAATTCCAGGGATGGATACCTGACTTTGTTAACATTGAAAGGACTGTTCTTCCTTACCTCTTTCTTTTTTATTTTTATTTTTTTCTGAAACAAAAAGCTGGTTGGGTCTCTGCAATAACTTAGCAGAGAAGAGGGGAGCAGATGCTGTCTGAATGTTTGTTCACTCACTATGATCACAGCTGATAAATCTGCCTGTCCTAAATTTTACTTCCATTAATATACACTTGGAGTCCCTAGATCACCAACAGTTAAGACCCGTATGTTAAGATGGGTATCTTAAAATTCTACTATGCAATTGGGGATGGGGCATAACAAAAAAGAAATAATCACTAACACCTACCCTTCAAACATACATGAAAAACCTGAGATAACAAGAAAACATTGTCGTTGTTAAGGGCAAATTATTACAGAAACAGAAAATTGATTTCTACAGAAAATACAGAACTTTTGAGATTGCATTGCTAGCAACAGGCACACTACACTCACTTGGAGATCCCACTGGTAGCAATAAGCTCACTACACTCATTTCCTGAGGTATTCCTTGAAGTATTACAAAACTTTAGGATATTACTATATTTCTGTGGTGATTCATACAGCTGACATGACTGCTATATGACATAGGACATTTTGAAAATGGGAAGGAGAAATTTGATTAGATAGAGTTCTTTTGTCAAAGGTGCATTTTCTGACCTTTTTCTTGGAGACAAAATTTCTCTAAATCGATCTGCTAATAACAGTATTTCGTTATTCCCAGAGTTACCTAGAATCTCACTTCTTTCTTCCTTTTTGAAATAATGAAAATGGTTACAGATCTGACATCTGTGAAAACAGCTTGAACCCACTGAAATCAAAGGCAAAACTATTCATTTGACTTTGAGGCAAGGATTTTTAATGAGCATTCAGTCTCAGCCTTCTCCTGACAGGAGATGCTGTAACTACATGAAGCCAAGAATTCTGTTTTCTGTCTAGTACAGTTAGTATCACTCTTCTATATGTACTGTTGCACGTGAAACTATTAAAACATATTTTCTCAAGAATTGGGATTCTTCCTCACTATCTAGTATTAAAACAAAAATTGACTTTCTGTAGCTGAAAGACTCAAAACTGCCTGTAAAGCAGCACAAAAATATGTTTCTCTGATATTTTAAGATCTTTCCGTAAGCACAGGGAAAAGGTTTGAAGTAGGCATTCACAAATTTTCATTACAAATGGTCAAACAAATTAAGTCTCAAAAGTATGGAACTAAAACAAAACATGGACTTAAATGTGGCCAAGTGGTAGCTTAGGTCCATGCACTGAAATTTAGCATCTGACCAACCACATAGCTGTGACAACTAGAATCAAAATCCCAGCGAGAATGGAGCACACCAGCAGAGGCTGATTATTCAGAGTTGCCTCATCAGCTCATTCTGCACACTCAGAGTAAAAAACAGACATAAACTAGTTGATAATAAACATTATGAGAGCAAGAGCCTGAACTCCTGAACAACATTATACATATCGTTGCTTATTCTGCATGGAGTCTGGCTAAGTTTGTTGTGGGCCAGCTAGTATTGTCCCTGGTAATACCTGGGCACAATCTGGAGAATGGCACAGGCCTAGGGCCTTTCCCAGTGGGCAGCTGGGGCATGGCCACCCCACTCTGACTAACAAGGCATGTAAGCTGTGCTCTGGAAAAGCAGTTGGCCTGATGTCTGAAGAGTCACTCTTGCCTAGTTTTATTTACTATTATGGACATAGCCAGCAAGTCCATTCTTTTAAGTTACATCGAGAAAGTCAATCGTACACTAAAAATGATTTATGTTTCTGTGGTTGTATCAGAAAAACTTTTGCGAAGTATCTGGTATGTCACATTACTACTCATGAAGAAATTGGAGCTTTGTAAATGAGATGAATTCATAAAGACTATGAAGCAGTTTCACAATTAGTGAGTAAAAATAAAACAATTTTCTTTCTAACTTCCATATGTGAAAAGTTTCTTCCTGAAATACTGGAATGGCAGATGTACATGTATCCAAAATCCTGTAATAATCATGTTATTCAAAGTTTTCTTTTCTTCAAAACCTGTACCTTCCAATTGGTAGAGGTGCAAAGACTGAAGTTTTAGGAAATGTTCATTATTTACATGAGCAATACTTACAATGGAACAAAGTAGCATAATTCCATTCCAATATAAAAGAGAACAATTTATTATTCCTCAACAAATACTATACTCAAACACACAGAGGAAAATATTATCTTTTGACTAATGGAGCACATGAGTCTACTAATAATTAGGAAAAATACTATCAAGTTACTGAAGATGACATTACCTTAATGTTAATCAGGAAATCTGGTTTTAATTTTAGATTCTTTAATTTCTCTATTTGCTGTGAAACCGTCATGTATTCCTCTGAGAGAGAAGGAAATCCACTGAGAACATAACCTGCCAAATACATTTTATTAAATATATCTTTTAGAAGATTACATCAAATATAGGACTAGTTACACTTCTTTAAACAACATATCTATTAAGTGGTGCAATTTTAAACGATGTACATGACATAACAGTATAAAAAATTGTGCACCCATGTCTACTGCAGCAGAAATACAGAAAAAAAAGTGTGTTGTTTCCAACTTGACATATGACTCTTAAAGTCTGTTGACTTGGTTAAGAAATATAAGACATACATAGGCATTAAAGATCATACTCGGACCACGTGCTTCACATGCCTAGCTCAGACACTGTAGCACCTAAAAACTAACAAGCTTTTAGTGAAAGACTTTGTAAAAGGCATTGCAAAAAGTATCCACTCTATGATACAAAGCACTTAAACTAGGAATAGAGGCTTTTTTATATACAACCTTTAAAAGTCTTGCCTTCTATGGACAATAAAAGGAGCCTGAACAACTCTCTGGGATACACAGTGCTCCTGGATGTTAAATCCTCTCAAAAGGAGACACTATGCACATAGTATGCATACTGAGGCACCTAACTGGGTAAGCATCCATTCAATCAGGATTCACAATGATGAGTCCTTTTTGGCAAAGAGACACCTGTTCTGTATGACTAGCATGGTGGTAATAATACCTTTTTCCTAGTATGAGAGCGCTCAGACCCACAGATAAACTTGTGGCTTCAAGTTCCTAGGAGAGTACTGTAACTAGTAATGGCTGCGTGCAGTGCAGTAAAAGCTGCTGTATAGCAAGGAAATCAATATTCATGAGGCCAGAATGAGAGACTAAACAAGAATCACGTGGATTTTTTCAGCCTAATAATGAGAATATTCCCTTAGAGAAATGGTGCATGCTCCATATGCTCACAATTTTATGTGGTATCATTGAAATGAGTCTTTGCAGCACAAATACACAGCAGTAGTCTTTGCAAGAGGTATTAGGACTGAGGACTTCTTCTTTGGGGGGCTACTATTCATAGCTGCAAACTTTAGAGGAGAGAATAAGCAAGAGAGAGCATAATGTAGTCATTCATCTAGGAAATGGAAATCCTGGATTCTATGTTGTTGATACCTTCAGAGAATTCTAACTGGTTGTGAGATGTGAGGAGTCTGCACAGCCTCTGCTTATCAACACATCCTGGATAACAACAGCTGATGTGAGAGGAATGTGAGGGTAACATGGGAAAAGATTATCCCAGCCTGTTCTCTGAGAAGGTGTCTGCCCTCAAACTGATAATGTTGTGGGGAAACTAACAACGACAAAGTTTACCTAAGGCAACCATCAACTAGATCAAATAGTAACCAGGGGATTACAAAGAAACCTTTGAAGATAGAAGGAGCCATCTTGAAAAGAAGCATTAAAATTTGTGACCGGTGGAAGAGAATTCAGAGTGAGAGCAAGGTAAAAGAACAGCAGTCTAATAAGGTTTGATGTCCTACCACCTGCAACTTTTTGTCCAGGCCTGACAGAGCAGTCTCCCTGTGGGATGCTGGAAGTAACCTGCATTTCTACTACAGACTGACAGAACAGGGTTAATCACACAGTGACCCACACTTCCAGTGATGGTATGTGAGCTCATGGGGAGCTTTCTCACTGATGCGTGGATTAGTAGACTGTAGGAAATGGCACGTGGAGACAAAGCTAGAGCACCCAGATTTCCAACTGAAAGTGTGCTTAAATAGGTGAACATGTCTTCTGAGAAGAGGGAATGTGTGCTTGTAACTTCCACCCATATTTGAAAGAGGGTTTGCCTGCACAACCATGCAAGTTTGAGTATACTCTTTGGAATAGGTGTTCAGAAATTTGTAGGTGTTTATTAATATTTAGCAAATGCCTAGTGCTGTGGCTTCTCTGTTGTGTGGCTGGTACAGAACCTTTTCACTCATCACCAGTTCACTGATTGTCAGCTAATTACTTGCCATTAATAAATCAATAAACAACTTTGGTCCTGATTTGATATAAATCATGCTAATTGAGCAGTGTTCCCCTGTGATAATGACACAGATTTTTCCTTTGCAGATACTATTTAGGTTAACATGATATGAACTTCTGATTGTTTTCTTGTCCTATTTATTAAAAAAAACAAACCAAAACAAGCAAGCATATCAGCTAAATAGAGCTTACAATTCTGTATTTTCTTACCCACAATACCCTAAAATATAAGTATACATGTTATTTTCTAGTGCCTATTTTAAAAAGTGACACTGTTTATTTAAAGAGATACCTTAGAAACTTCATATCTGACCTCCTCCAGAAATAAAATATAAAAATCTGCGTTTATTGACTTATACTTTTTAAATAATGTAATTTACTTTAGCACTTCTGCATATCTCTGACACATATCTCCAACATAATATGTGATTATTATTTATATCAAAAGAATATAATTGAAAAGAATTCCTTATTTTGTGTACTGCTTAGAAACCTGTATTTTACAATGTTAAAAGCAAACAATAAAAGTAAAAAACTCAGCCTCTCATACAACACTGTTTCTAAAATCTTTAATGAATAATTAATAGCAAATTGACTAGTTGTTAAAACCTACTTAAGCTTTCCATGGACTACATTAACATAATAGTTGCTAAACAAAAAGTTATTAGAACTAGAAAATACTGCAAAATTGGTTTGGGAGTTCTAGTTAGTAGGGAAAATAGTGAGGCTGTAGGTTATTCTATTCCTTGCTATTTTGGGGCATCTGTAATACAGAAAATGGCTTGGCCACAAGAACCAAACTTTTATCAACTTTATAGTTATGTTTACAGTCTCTAGGATCTCTGTGGTCCTCTGTGATACACACATCATAGGCATTCAGTCAGAATGACTCAAAGAGGGGAACTCAGATAACACAGATGTCTTTTTAGGCTTTTATTGAAGCCCTAACATACGGACTAAGAGACTGGTATTTCTGCTGCTACTTCTTTCCTCAAATTTTTGTTTCCTCATCATCTCCTATTTTTAATTTCTTCCCAATTTCTCTGTCTTTTGCCTACTATATTAAAAGCCTGGTCTCACCAGGTAAGGCCGCATCTTTTGCAAAACTGTTGAGTCTTGCACTAGAGAAGGAACAAAAAAACATTGCAACTGAAAGCTTATGGAAGCATACTAGTTTCCAGAGCAGTAGAAACTTAACATTTCCTTGGCACTGTATCTTTCTGTCTCCTATAATGGAAATTTCAAATAAAAGTCAGCACCAGAAAAACAAACTATATTTTCTTTTACTTTCTTTCCACTTTGCAGGATATTTGTTTTCTCTTCAGGAAAGTAGATTCAGACTGCAGGAAGATCTGCAGAATGACTCCTAACAGCCTCAATTAATGTAACCTTTCCTCAAAAAGAAGAATTATTACCACTACCAATACTATTCTCACCTAACTTACTCTCAGTGATGAAATGCAAAGGGAATAAACATTGTTGTAAGAAAAAAAGAGACTGTAATACTTCGCTTTTTTAATAATCTGTTTCCTTATTATTCATTATTTTAAATGTTTAGAGTATTTTTGCTGGTTTTATTGTAGTTATTATAGATGTATTCAAGAAGAAAGAAACAAACCAACCCCCTGTACTTTAGATACTAAAACTTTTCTAACCAGATAATATTGTCAAACAAGAGTCATAGCAACACCCAAAATCTATGGCAAATTAATTTTTTCAAAATTAGCACAACATAGGACTGGTATGACATTTTCTGATCTCCCATAATGGTAAATTAACCCCTAAATACACTCCACAGCCTGAGAAGCACAAGAAAAAGTGCTACTGCTAATACAAAATAAATTACATTTGAGCAGTAATGGATGCAAAGTGTGTCAAAATGATAGCTAGCTCATTCTAAGAAGTTTAGGCTATAAATATACTTACCAAAATGAGCAACTTCTGGTGACTCAATCTTTTTCAGAATCATTTCTGTAACTAGCTCTTCAGAAATACTTTGACCTTTAAAAAGCAAGTCTTGACACTAAAGTAAAATGCAAAAACATAGTCTTATATAATCTGTATTTGTCAAGAATGTGATACAACTTACTAGAAGATTAGACTTTTACCTTAAGACCATATTCTGTTTCTTCATGAATATTTGTTTGAATTAATTCCAAAGCTGAGGAAGCATAGAAGACAGAATAAAATTAAAATAATTAATAAAAAAAAATTATATATAGACATGTACACACAGATACATAAATACATATACACAAACATGGAATACATATGCGTGCTCCAAGCAACTAATTTTTGAAGGAAGAACCATTATATTTAGGGCCATTATTATATTTTGTCCATCCAGAACTTGGTGCCTTTTACCAATGTCTGGGTAGATGTTTTTCCCTACACTTTAACCCTATAGTTACTACAGACAAATTCACAGCAGCACCCATGCAGGATTATTTTAACTACTGATTTATATCAAATTAGTATTACTGCTGTGTAATCCAGAGGTATGTGAGCTCAAACGCTTCCCAAATTTTAAAAGCAATTCTTAGAAAAAGAACTAAACAATTCCCAAAATTTAAAAGCAGGTCTTAGAAAAAGAACTATTTAGACACAGAAAACCATCTGCTTCAAAAAAAGCCCTTAAAAATCCACTATTTATATAGTCTAATTATCTCAAGTAAATACTAAATTTGACATCCATCAAATTCAAAGCCCTGCCCTTTGTCTCTGTGGACACTGACATCCTAGCTGAATGATTCTGGAACTCTCACACTTGTATACCATGGAAATTAGCAGTCACTTAATTAAAGTGTTTGAGAATGACATCTATATTACTAATAAACCAGGTGGGGGAAAGGTCCTGAAGCCAGGTGGCTTATGCCTATACAGCAAAAATCTTTCTTTCCAGAACATAGTGGCTGTTTTCAGACTGTTCCTACTAGTAATGCATACTATCCTTCATACAGTGAATGGGTGTTCAAGAGAGCAGCAGTTGCCATGGCCCAAAACTAAGACAGGGAATACATCAAAAACCAATACAGACAACAGAAAGTCAGTATTGTACATGGACATTGATCCTGGTTTATTTATGACCATGGACCTGTTAAACTTAAAAAGACCGTGAACACTTTTATGATTTAATAATCCTCTATCTTGCATTATTTTTAAAAATAATAACACAGCACAGGACAGATATTGGTACACTGGAGAGAGTCCAGTGGAGGGCACCAAGATGATTAGAAATGTTGAATGTACGGTGAGATGCCAAAACAACTGGCCTTGTTCAGCCCCGAGAAAACAGAACAGCTATTACTGCTGTCTAAATCTACTTTCTGGGAAAACACCAAGACAGAACCACTGTCTTCACAGAAGTGCAGATAGGACAGGAAGCAACAGACACAAGTAGGACCATGAAAAATTCCAACGGGACAATTAGGAAGCAATTTTTCATCTTGAAGGTAGTCAAACACTGGAAAGCGTTGCCTATGGAGGTGGTGAAGTCTCCACTCTTGGAGATATTCCAGACGCAACTGGATACAGCCCTGAGCAACCTTCTCTATTGGCACCACTTTGAGTGGAAAGTTGGACTCAATGACCCCTGGTGGTCCTTTCTGGGCGAAACCATTCAAGTTTATGTATATTAAATGTCTTTTTTTCTTTCTTTTTTGATGTGGAAAATGAAAAAAATCCTATTAGTAAAAGTTGAAGGAGTGTGTGTGTACACACATGTGTGGGTACATTAGCAAATTAAAAGAAATACCATGAGCAAAAGAAGAAAATAATAATTCTCTGCATCTTCTAGAAATAAGGCATATAAATGTACTAAGTGAGATTTACATCAGTCATTAAGAAAAACTTTCTAATGGCACAGACTGTGTGTGTTACAGAGATAGACTGTCTAGAGATTTTTAAAAAAGAATTTGATAGACATTTATCAGTAATGGTTTAAATATATTCTACCAGTATGAACTGGCCTAATTAAGGTCTCATCCACTTTTTGTCTGGTCTATGTTTTGGCCCAAGAATTAATTTTTTTAGACAATCCCATGAATTAAAAATTCTATATTTACGTAAGTAAAAAAAGCACTTCATTAAAGCTGAATTTTAGCATATTATAATTCCAAATCCTTAAAATAAGATAAAGATGCTTCATTTGTCAAATAACCCTACATATTCACAGGAACATGAAGTGTTACAATGTCCACTAGAGGGCTTTTATTAGAACAATAAAAAATACCAGGGGGCATGCTAAAAATGAAAAAAT
>WUAM01000395.1:5928975-5949240 GCA_024336885.1 Actenoides hombroni
ACGTTGAGCAAAGGGCGGTTTGCGGGGGGGCGGGGGGCAGAGGGAGGGCGCAACGGCCGCCACGCGCGCCCCGCCGCCACTGGCTTGTGTACCCCGTAACCCGGGCAACCGCAGCTCCCCGCCCCCCACCCCTTGGCCCCTCCTCCTCGGAAGGAGGCCGGAAGGTGGAGACGCCCCCCCGACCCGGTGAGCAGCAGCGGAGCTGTTCCTGGTGCTGACCCGCGGGCGGACCCCGCAACGAGAGGGGCCCCGGCGGGAGCAGCGGCTGCCGGCGACGGCGCCTCCGCCTCGCCTCGCCCCGGTGTCCCAACGTCCCGCCCCGTCCCGCCGCGCCGGGAACCACGCTGCCGAAGAGCCACGCGTGACTCGGCTCCACCGCCCTCTCCGGCCGTGGCGCAGGCGCTCCCTCGCCCGCCTGCGGCCGCGCCTGCGCGGTGAGGTGCCGCCACTTCCGGCTTCCCTCCGTCCCGGCGGAGGGCTGTTGGGGCCGGTCTCTGGTTTCCAGTCCGGTTCCGTCACCGCGCCTCCAGCAGAAGCTCGGCTTCTCCCTCGGCTGCCCGCGGGCAGCCTCTTGTCCCTCCTACCCCCGCCGTGCCTTGAGGCCGGAGCGAGGCCCGAGCCCTGCGCGGCCGCCATGCCGGCGGCGTCTGCCGCCGCCCCCATGATCAGCTCAGTGCAGAAGCTGGTGCTGTACGAGACCAGGGCTGTAAGTAGCGTCTGCCCCGCTGCCGCCGCTGCCGGGAAGCGGGGAGGAGCCCCCGCAATGGGGGCTGCCGCACCGCGCCTGCGGCAGAGCCGGGGGATGTCCCCGCTGGCCCGGCCCTGCCCTGCCCGGGGCTGCTGCCTCGGCTGGTCTGCGGCTCCTCAAAAAAAACCTGTTCCTTAGCTTTCTTTTCTTCTGTTCTTCTTATTTGGTTTGGTTTTTGTTTGTTTATTTTTTTGATCATACATCCAAAACATACAAATAACTTAAAAAAAAAAAAAGGTTTTAAAATTCTTGTTTCCTGATCTAAGGGCTGTTAGTGTACAAGAAGGACGCCGAGGTGCTGGAATGTGTACAAAGAAAGACAAGAAAGCTGGTGAAGGGTCTAGAGAGCATGTATTAGGAGTGACTGAGGGACTGGAGAAAAGGAGGCTCAGGGGAGACCATATCGTTCTACAATTACCTGACAGGAGGTTCTAGTGAAGTGGAGGTTGGTCTGTTCAACCAAGTAACAAGTGACAGAACAAGAGGAAACAGCCTCAAGTTGCATCAGGGGAGGTTTAGGTTGTTTAACTGGAAAAATTTCTTCGTCGAAAGGGTTGTCAAGCACTGGAACAGGCTGCCCAGGGAAGTGATTGAGTCACTATCCCTGGAAGTCTGGAAGTATTTAAAATACATGCAGATGTGGTGCTTAGTAAGTCGCTTAGTGGTGGACTTGTCAGCTCAGGGTTAATGGTTGAACTCAATGATCCTAAAGGTCAAAATGATTCTATGATTCGAAGTCGAGAATGGAACAGTTATCTCTAGTTCAGATGTCACCTGTAGCGATAATAGAAAGACAGTTTATACAGTGAAGTCAGTGGAGCCTCCTGAAAACGTACCACATGTGTAGACTGAATGAATATAGTCTGGCCTGCATGAATAGTCTCATAAGGAAGAATAGAAAGAAGAATCTGACTTCCTGTTTTGGTTGTGCCAGAAGTAAGTTTGTGCTTTTGTGCTAATTCCCCATTAAACAGCCTGTGAAACAGAGGAGGAAGATTAAAGCATGTGGAATTGTTGGTACCAGTAAATGAAAATTGAGGATACTTCTGCTTTCCAGAATGTTACTTGTTCCCTATGACAAAAGAAGTTTTTATGACTGCCTTAATGATCTGTCTCAGCATTTCTGGAAAACACTGTTATTTGCAGATAAATTATTGCTGTATGGGAGGAAGGCAGCGGGGAAATACGTTTGCTGAATCGTGCCTTGAATTACTGAATTTAGGCGTTCTTGGCTCGCAACTCATGCTGCTTTTCAGATAGCTGAGATTTGCCTTTTTGCTATGTGGATATCTGGCTTCTATCTAAGCTATAAGGCTCAGTTGTTGAGAGACAGTATGCTAGGTGCAGGGACAATGTTGCACTTGAGGGTTCTGTCAGCTAGCTACAATTCTCTAGGCCTCTCAGGAAGATCATGTTAGTTCAGGAATCACAGGCTTTCACATCTGGCCAGTGGTACCGGGCAGTGTCTGCCCGAATGGGTGGGTTTGCCCATGTTTTGCTGTGTTCAGTAAGGGGCAGATCCAGCAGTCCCAATCGCTCCAGGAGGCAAGATGGTTTTTGATCAGCTATGAAAGGCAGTGGTTTGTGGATCAACATGTGCCATTTGAAATGTCTCAGCTGAGTAACAGCATCTCGAAGTTGTTTCTTAATCACTTCTTGTGGGTGCTGAAAGTGGAATATTTTCCCTGAATGTGGTTATGTTCTTCCTTAAAAAAATTAAAAAGTGCAAATTGCAGCACTTTGAGTTTTGATATTCAAATTCTAGTCCTTTTTTCAAAAGGAATCACTTTGGTGTCATTATTTGAAAAGGGTTGATGCATTTAAACTCAGACTAATGTAGGTTAGAAGGGACTTCTAGAGATCTAGTGCAGCCTTCTGCTCAGAGCAGCTTCAACAAGAGCATGATGCCCAGGCTTGTGTACAGCTGAGTTTTGTATACCTCCAAATATGTAGATTTTACAGCCTCTGAAGACATTTTCTAGTGCTTGACCTCTCTTGTGGTTTAACAAAAAAAAAAAGTGTGGAAGAAACTCCTTAGATTAAGTTGGAATTTTTCATATTTCAACTTGTATCCTTTGCATCTTGTCCATCTAGCATTGACCCCTCAGAAGAGTTTGGCTTTGTCTTATCTACACCTTCTTGTTGGATAGTTTTAGACAGCATGTCCTGCCAAAGCTTTCTGAAGGCTGAACAAACCCAGTTCTCTCAGTCTCTCCCTGTGCATCATGTGCTCTGTCCTCCTGATCATCCTGGTAGCTCTCTGCTGGGCTCATTCTGATATGTCAATGTCTGTCTTGTACTGAGGAGCCCAAAACTGAACTTCAGACTTGATCAGATCACAGAGAATTTTAGAGGGAAATTTGCTATTACATCTGATTCAGTGTCATGTTGGACTGTTGACAAAAGTTCCCACTTCTCCCCGAGGTACCCCTCATGCAGCCTCCTTTCCCTAAAATCTCATAATCACGCAGTCGCCAGCTGTGACAGTTAGTCACTGATAATATGGAATAATCACCCAGACATAAAACTGAATGGCTTTCTCCTGGTTCACGTTACTCTCTTGATTTTCCTCAGGCCATAAGCTTGCTGGATATGATGTAAGCGTGTGGGACCTGGAGTTAGATCAGATACAGGGTAACATAAAACTGCGTCCTAAGATTCCTTGAGTGTGCAAGGAAAGGGTGACTTACGGTGTCAGTAGTGGGAAAAACTGGAGTTTACACTGATCATACTGCTTATTCCTGTAAAATCCCTCTGTGTTAAAGCAGGAAGAGACTACGTGGATGAGAAAGTGGAAATGGTTTAGGGAAGGTTTTTTTTGGTTAATTTTTTTGCGTTAAGAATACAGTAGCATTATTTAAGTCAAACAGGAAAGGCTCTGGGAGTGTTATTGCAGTCAAGAAAGACTCCTAGAGGTACGGAGAACTGAATTCACAATGTCAAATGAAGCAACAGAGACCAAAATTCTCGATTTTCTATTAACGTTTATATTTCGAGTAGTTGCCAAGACCTACCTTTTAAACTGATGCTTTGAGTGGATAAATACCACAGAGATGCAAATTGTATCTCCTGCTTGCCGTGGGAAGTTGAAGGCTTGTTTAGAAGTAGTCAGAAAAATTAACTGAAACAGTTGTATCCAGATCAGTGCCAATTATCTTTCATTTTATGCATATATTTACTGCTGAAATGTACGCCAGAGGGCAGTAAAGATATTTCAGCAATATGACTAATAAGAAACAAAAGATGTTTTCCTCTCTCCTTCGGGAGAAGATGGAACTTTTGTGTATCCATCAAATGAAGCCCACCTGAAAGCTGTAGGTTAGTTCTTTGGAAATTATCATTCCTCTGAGGTGGTATGACATTGAACAAGGCAATTTGTGCCATCTCTATAAAGGCATATTACTTGCCTATCTTTCAGGATATTATGAGGCTTAATTAATAACATCTTATTCTGATCAGGTTCTTCTACAGTCTTCATCTCCACAGTATCTAAATGACTTGCACAAGCTTATTAAGCAGTGTGACTAGCATAATTACCTGTAGATTTTTCTGCCCTTTTCCCCAGGGAAAACTATGTGCGTTTGTTTGTTTTGTTTTAAATTTAATTTCTTCTAAAGCCAATTTGAATGTTTTTATATTAACAAAACCAAGGGTTGCTTATAACCTGCCTGGACACATTCCTGTGTGATTTGGTCTAGGTGATCCTGCTCTGGCAGGGGGGTTGGACTAGATGATCTTTCTAGGTCCCTTCCAACCTCTGACATTCTATGATTCTACGAAGTTAGCCTGTGGTCAGATTGGGGAAACTAATGTAGAAGATGATTTCACAGAAAAAGCTACACACTTTTTACTGAATTATGAAGTGCACTGATTACATATAAATGGTTATCCAAAACATTTGAAGAGTGTTGAAAGTAGTGAACAATCTGCTGGGCAACCATTAGCTATCATAATTTTCTAGCTAGAAGTGGTTGTGAAATTTGGTCTCTCTAGAACAGTTTCATTAGCAGAAGACAGCCGCTCTCGGCTGACTGTCCTATTCCCTCTGTAATGGTGTTCTAAGAATGGTGATGGCATAATGGAGCAGAGGATGGAGTTCAGGCAAGAAAAGGAATTTTGTGAAACACAGGAAAGCACTGCTTCTGTCTCAAATGTCTTGATACGCTGCCAGATATATGGGCAATAAATAGAGAAACTCAGTCACCTGGTGTATGTGGGATCTGAGACCGTTTATGAGTTCAGCAGATACTTGGTGGAGTAGCAGTGATGAGAACACTGCAGGTGTTGAAGTGTATATGCTATTCAGGCAGAATGAAAATAAAGTTTGAGAGTGGTAGCACCACACTGCATGTGAAAGATGTGCCTTCAAACATCTGCCTAAGTTGTTATGGTGACATACGTTTTATTTTTTTTGTCCTGGCTGTCATCATGCAGTCACTAGGTCAACAGGAGACAGGTATTCTTATAGATTTGGTTTTGTTGTGCCTCTATCTTTCTGGATGGAATGGTGATGAGGAGTTTGTGGATAGATGATCACAAATCGATGTATTTAAATGTAGTGATAGGATGACAAAACCCAGGTATTTTCTATCACTATTTTTTTATTTTCAAAATTAAATTTGTTATGGCCCTAAAACTAAAATTTTTTTTCCTTTTTTAAAGTAAGAATTTACTTTATGAGTATGAATGTGCTGAATGAGGGGTGGGGATAAAATAACTGACACGAATGAGGTTATGAAAGAGGGAACAATTAGTGTGGGGTAGTAATAAAATTAAATATATTCAACATGCAAATTTGAAGAGGTAGGCATACTAAACAGTGGAATGACTGTAAATATTTTCAGGTTGTTAAGTCAAAGGTGGAGCTGTGGCTGGAACATGCCAAATGGAATATTTAATTCGTTAAGTCCTGTACATAAATTATGAGGAAAGTAATTGAAAATTGAAGTAAATGGCATAAAATACAGTCTAGACTTACAAAGATGCTAGCAGATGAACCTGGTTGTTTTGCACATCTTCACCTAAAAATTAGATGGTCTTAAACCAAATCCTCTATGGAGGTCCAATATCTCTGGCTTTGCTAATGGAAGAAGGGAGGTTAGTAGAGAAGTTATTGTGAAGTGAATAAGGAATCACCTCATAAGGCTGATTTTTTTCCAACTAGTGTTTTTTTGGGACTGATATACTTCAGCATTTTCAGTAATGTTATTAGCCCAAAATGTGGGTCAGCTCTGATTAGAGTTTTGAAATATTGCAAATAATTCAGATAATCAGAGCACAAGATAGCAAGAAATTATGACCCTCTGGAGTAGATAAAAGACATAATTTGAAATAGAATGATAAACTACCAGACTTCATGTACCTTAGGGTAGATTACACAGCAATGAAAGTTTGTTGAGCATTTATCAACTCGGAAGCAGTAGAGAGGGAGGAGGAGTATCTGAGTGTTTTAACTGAAGAAGGGTTGAGAGGATGAGCCACTGATGAAGTACAGCTCTGAAGAAGGCTGATGTGGTCTTTTGTAGTATGGTCATTAATGAGAAATACTAATGTATCTCTATAATGAGACCTTGTATGGTGTATTGTGTACCCTTTCTGTCCATATTCATTTAAGAAATAAGAATTAAAATGGGAAGAGGTCCAGTGAGATAACATAGATGCTGGAGGTGTCTTAGGAGGAACAAAGGAATAGCAAGATGTCTTTAGTTTATAGAAGTGGGTGCTGAAAAGGCATCCAATTACTTCTGTTTCTGACAGCATTTGAGCAGAATAGATGATAAAGCGGGGAGAAGTATTTGGTTGAAGGAAAATTTATAGATTGATGATTTAGCTGAAAATTAGAAGGGAGAATCTTGAGGAACCCCTCAGTGGAGCCACAACAGCAAAGTCTCATTTGGGACAAAAAAAATCTTTGGTTGCCCTGGGGCAAAAGAGAATTTTCAGATGCTGTGGCTGTAGGATGCAGAGTTGGTAGCCATTCCTATATGCCCCAAGAGTTGTGCTTGGTGCTGTGCGTTTTTTAAGTTTTCATCTTGAGAGAGCTTCTTTTGAAGTTTCAGCAGATTACAGCAAGCAGACAGCATGCCAGCTGAGTTTTTGTTATTTTCAGGTACCTCTCTTTGCCCCTTATCATCTCGTCCTTTCTTCACATCATTCTGTTTCTATGAGAGATGAAAGATAGACACGCCCTGAATTGCTGTAGGTTCTACAGAAAGAAAGAATGTACTAGAGTTTTTGCTGTACCTTACATCTAGGTGTAATCATTTTTCTCCCATTCTTTGGTGTAGTAGGGGAAAAAAGGCTATGCCTATAGCTTTTTTAAACTATGTTTAATATCTTGTTTATGCCTTGAAGATTTCTGATCTATAATCAAGTTCAGTACATATTAAAAGTACCACAAAAAAATTGCGGAAGAGGCTTTTTCTGGCATAGCTTCCTGCCTGTTGCGAAGGAGGGTGGAGGTTTGATGGCAGGTGACAGCTGCATAAATTAAAGCAGAGAGATTATAATGTGCTGATCCAAAGTCAGTGTTCACATGAAGGTTTCTCATCTGGCAACCCAGTGTGTTCCTTTAGTCTGACGGAAAGCGTGACCAGCACGTAAATACTTTCTTGTATTGGGTGCAGATGTCCAGGTATGGGGAGGCTGCAGGGTGGACTCTGTGAGGAGAAGCCAGGGCTGCCCCAAGCTGGACCCAGCCACTTCCAGCCAGCTCCAGCAGGCCCACCACAGGGCACAGATGAGCCCAGCAGCCAAGAGCGTGGTGACTCTGTAATAATGGTTTGGGGAAAGAGTAAAAAAATGCTATGCAGCAGCTGTGAGAGAGAGGAAATGAGGAAAAATGTGAGAGAAATAGCCCCGCAGACACCAAGGTCAGTGAAGGAGGAGGTGCTCCAAGGGCCAGAGCAGAGCCCTCCTGCAGCCTGTGGAGCAGGTGGATATTTCCCGAGAGAGCTGCAAACTCTGGAGGGGACCCACCCTGGAGCAGGGAAAAGTGTGAGGTGGAAGGAGCAGCAGAGAGGAACTGTTAGGAACTGATCGCAACCCCCCATTTCCAGCCCCTCTGTGCTGCTCAGGACATGGTGGAAGAGTTGGGAGTGAAGCTGTGCCTGGGAAGGAGTGAGGGTGGGGGGGAAAGGTGTTTAAATTTATCTTTGTTTCTCGCTATCAGAACCTTCTTTGATTGTCAATAAATTACATTTATTTTACCCAAATCAAGTCTGTTTTGCCTGTGATGGTAAACATTAGGCAATCTTCTTGTCCTTACCTTGACCCATCTCCTTTCCATCTTATTTTCTACGCCTGCCCTGTTGAGGAGGGGGAGTGAGAGAGCATCTGGGTGGAGGTCTGGGGGCTGGCCAAGGTCAACCCACCACACATCCTTAGAGCTTTGTGGTTTTAGACATATCCATGGGCTCAAGAGGTATCTTCTGCAAGCATTTTGTTTAAGTTCTTAAGTGTTTTCTTTATGCTATTTGCAAGTTTAAAAATTGGCTCTATTAGTGCACTGCCATATTTTTCAGGTAACTTTTAGTGTGTTTTCCCTTTTAGTTTCCTGATGATTAAGCTGTGTGTTGGTTTTTAGCTGATGAGTAAAATAAGTTCTTTACATTTCTAATATTTCTTAATGATAATTACTCTATGCAAAGAAGCACATCATAGTTTTAGACCCAGAGTTCTAAGAAGTAATATTCCTAAAGAAAAAAAAAAAATTGTAGGCAGAATGTTTTATTTCAGAACTACTATTCTACTATAATAAACAACCTGCAGTAAGCAGTTTTTTGTTTTGTTTAGACTCCTTTTAGAAGAAGCTATTTTTAATGCTTTGGCTGAATCAAAAGATTGATAGAAGAGGGTTTAAAGCCTTTCAATTAGAAAACTTTGGTTAAAACTCAATCCTGGGCGGAATTGACTAAATATTGTTCCTATCTCATGGTTGCTGAGTGGTGATTGTGCAATAAATTAAGTTTCAGTCCAGATCTCATAGCTGTGTGGTGCACTGCCATGGTTGGTAAAGTGTACTTGTTAACAAGTTTCAGCAAAGGCCAAGGGCAGACTAAATCTGGAAACAGCATGTTTTATCTCAGGTGGTGGTTGAAGGACTTGGGCAGAGTAGGATGAAGAAGCCTGCGCGGTTTCCCCTTGTGTACTACTGTTCTGTTGAGAAATACTTTGTAGTTCAAGGTTATCCACTTATCTAAATGCAGTGGCTTTGCTGTGGAGTGGAATTGTTTGAGGCATTTGGAAAATGATTCAATTTATTTGGTTCGACTTAGTAATAAACAGAAAAAGAGAATAAGGATAGCAACTCCCCAAAAGATTTCTGTGGCTTACCTGTGGATTTGCATTTCTTTTATTGTAATGATTTATATTAATCAAAATATTTGTAAACAGTACAGTGCATTTTAGCTTTGATTAATTTCACAATTATATTACAACCTCAGAAATTAATTTATTTGATGTTACATGTTCAGTGTTGTGTTGATTTGGTATTTTGCTCTATTCTTTCCTAGTATTCATGCAATGGCAAATTTAATTGCAGTACATGTCACTGATACAATTTTATTTGTGCTCCATATCATCCAGTAAGACAGATTTATTTATTCATTAGATGCATAAATTAGGTAGCAGAAGCAGCTAATGCTGAAATGTCTTTTTTTTGTTGTTTAGTTTTTGCATTGTTAGTTTGCATATCATCTTTGTTTTCATTTCAGATCTTGAAGGTTGAATATGAGCTGGCATATTGTGCTGTTTTTCCGAGTAATTCTGGGGGTTGTTGATTATTAGTCAGTCCTGAAAACTTCCCAAGTAGGAGTCTAATTTTGAGTTCCTAGTTCTGAGGACTGGTCCAAATTCACAAGTTTTTGCAGATGTTTCCTTCTTTATTACTTCCACAAGAATATCCTCTAACATACAGTGGGTAAGATTCCCATTTGCTACATGGAGATTTCCCATTGCCCGGCTTTCTAAGAAGGTGGCTTCTTTAACTCCATTGATGCTGGGTTTTGACACTGTTCTCAACTGACCTTCCATAATATGGTACACAACCTAGCTTTCTAACTTTCTAACAACCCTCCTAAATTGGTCCTTAAAGGACTTCAAAGAGAGCTTGTTATGTACTGTTCATGGTGGTGGTTGCTACCATAGTCTGCAGATGCAATTACTTTTCATCTAATCTAATTCTGCTGCTGTTCTGAGCAGCAGTAGCACTTAAAGCTGGCACTGTAGCTGTGCATAGCTCACTGTAGCAGCTGCCAAGCTGATGTGAGTGATGCATTACTCATTGCGCTTCCTTATGGGTTGTTGGTCTGTTAAAGTGGAAATGGAGAAATATCCATCTGAACTTTCTTAGTATTAGCGTTTGCAACTTTATCTTGCCTCCCCCCCCCCATTCCTATTTAAATGTGGTCTTTGATCCAAAGTGCTGTTTGGACAAGTACCTTAAAGTTGTACCATTCTATTTTTATTCAGGATGATTTGTTGGTAACCATAAGTGTCACTTCGGGAAGAAATTATGATCATTTAATGAGCTGGACATGGGAGGAGATCACTGAACTGTATTGCAGTATTATGGACTACTTAAAATTTTGTTTTGCTGTATTTAATTAACAGTGTTCTACAAATAGTGAAGCAGCATTCCTAAAATGTGAACCAAATTATCTGGGATCAGCAACACCACTACCATGGACTTCTGGAGGGCAGACCTTGGCCTATTTGGGACACTTGTTGCGAGAGTCCCTTGAGAGACAGTCCTGAAGGGCAAAGGGATCCAGGAAGGCTTGGACATTCTTCAAGAAAGTCCCAGCTGACTGGAGGCTTCCCAGTGTGATGCCTAGTTACAAGGGCCAGAAGGAGGATCTGGGGAACTTACAGGCCTGTCAGCCCCACCTTGATACTGGGGAAGATTATGGAACGGTTCATCGTGACTGCACTCAAACGACACATCCAGGACAACCAGGAGATCAGGCTCAGCCAGCATGGTTGATAAGGACAAGTTCTGGATCCTGCACTTCAGTCACAACAACCCCAGGCAACGCTACAGGCTTGGGGAGGAGTGGCTGGAAAGCTGCCTGGCAGAAAAGGACCTGGGGGTGCTGGTGGACAGCCAGCTGGACATGAGCCAGCAGTGTGCCCAGGTGGCCAGGAAGACCAACAGTGTCCTGGCTTATATCAAAATAGTGTCCAGCAGGAGCAGAGAAGGGATCGTGCCCCTGTACTTGGCACTGTTGAGGCCACAGCTTGAGTACTGTGGGCACCACAGAATTAAAAAAGACATTGAGGTGCTGGAGCGAGTTCAGAGAAGGGCAACGAAGCTGGTAAAGGGTCTGGAGAAAATGTCTTATAAGGAGCTCCTCAGGGATCTGGGGTTGTTTAGTCTGGAGGAGGCTGAGAAGAGACTTCATCTCTCTCTCCAGCTACCTGAAAGGATGTTGTAGTGAGGGGGGTGTTGGTGTCTTCTCCCAGGTGGCTAGTGATAGGACAAGAGGAGATGGGCTTAAGTTCTTCCAGGGTAGGTTTAGGTTGGATATTAGGAACAATTTTTTTCCTGAGAGAGTGGTGAGGCATTGGGACAGGCTGCCCAGGGAGGGTGGTGGAATCACCATCCCTGGAGGTGTTCGAAAAATGTCTAGATGTGGCACTTCAGGACATGGTTTAGTGGTCATTATAATGTTTAGTAGATGGTTGGACTTGATGATCTTGGGGGTCATTTCCAACCTTAATGATGCTATGATTCTGTTATTCTACATGTAAAACTGTCCTGATGAACAGATGTTGATATTGCATAGATTAGGTTTTATGGGGAGGTAGATCACTGAAGCAGAGTTTGGGTGTTTTCTTATGTGGTGTGTAGTGCATAACAGCCCTAAGAATATGTCTGCACTGAGATGTTCCAAGAGCCCTGGTCCTCCTTTTCCACTTGTACTTGTCTGTGCTCATCCCTTGTTTCAAGTGCTTGAGGTTCATAGACCATCCACTTGAACTGTGTTTTGTTTACATTATGCACAAAGGGACAACCTAGGAAGTGTAGTTTACTAAATTATCTGTGTGTTAATCTTTACATGAACTAGAACATTTCCCCTCTCCTCCCCACCCCATTTGTTTCTCCCTTTATTTCACTGTATTAGCTAAATTACATTTAAGTTTTAGAAGCAACAGCTTTTTTGAGAGGCCAGATTGTGTTGCCTTAGACAGCAGGGAGAAAACAGGCACCTCATGAGCTGCTGCACAAGCACTTGTTGGGGCTCAGCCTTTGGCCGTATGGAGTCCAGCTCTGTTTGGGTCAAGCTTCATGCTGACAGCTCATTCTTGTGCTGTGTCTGGCCAGAGAGCAAGCTGGAGATAGATGGGGCTCTCCACAACTACATGAAAGAAACCCAGTGAGGCTGGGTGGGCTGTGCCACCTGAGATTCGTATGTAGCTCCATTATTGCTGTATCACCTCAGGGAAAATATTCTTCCTGCTATGAAATAGCTGTTATTTGTGTGAGTCATTTGGAGGAAGGCAGGAAGACAGCTATACTGACAACCTATTTTACACCTCTATGTAAAGAGAAAAAGAAGGCAGGATTTCAACAGTTCACTACAGCCTAATGCTTCTTAAGAGCCCAAACTGAAATAAAAGGAGGAGTCTGTGTTTTGTACAATAAATGCTGGCACTTGCCATTAATTAGACTCAAATAATAGGCAGTTAAATTGTTCATCCTGTAGTTGCTAGATTATATATTTCTAAATTTGTGGTCTGAATGTCCAGCATAGGAAATATATTCAAGTGTGTTAGCACTCCTAGTCACTCTGCTGGTAAACTTTTCAAGAATAAACATTAGGGTGGGTTTATTAGATGAGATTATTCATGACTTATGTGGAACATATCTTGGTTTCTTGCCCCAAAACAACTCCCTCCTCCTACAGAGGACAGGCTAAAATCTTGTTCACATTATGTTCATAGGGATTTGGCTGCAAAGATGATTTTTCAGGGTGTAGGAAATGTGTTACAGAGCAGCTGGATAGTCTTGGCTGTGACCATTTCTGTAAACAGATAACTTGCACATACCCTGCCTGAACTGCTGCTTGCATATGCCTCATCCTAAAAAAACCTTTATTTTCAAAAAGGAGCACATGTCCATTGTCCAATGTCCTGTCTTTTCCCTCTTTACTAAGCTAATAATTCAGACAACACACAGTGTTCAATTGCACTTTTCTTCTTCTCAGTGTAGAATGGAAAGCCTGGCTGTATGAGGGCTAACACCCTCCAGTGATGGTAAAAGATGATGCGGACCTATTAATGCTCAGGAGGTACAGGGGAGGGGGCAACCACAGTGTTTTCTTTCATGTTGTTCCTCATGCACTGGAAATGTTTTGAGGATAGACTAATGCTGTGATAGAAGATTTTCTTGCAGGTCAGTATGCAGGTAGCTTGTGGTCCAGTATTTTCATGAATCAGGGGAAAAACATCTAGGCATGTTCACTGGATGGGAAGGCAAGCCCCATAATTCAGTACTTGCATCATCCATAAGCCTTTTATTTATTTTTGGTAAACAACTCTCTTCTGCTTCAAATTAATATCCTGATTGAGTTGTTGATACAAATGTTAAACTATTTAGCATCAAGCTGCCAGCAGACAGCATGATGAGATGATGATAGGAGTGTTCCTGCCAACGACTTGCATTCAAGTATCTGATCAGAGCCATATCACAAAGGCTGGATGTTGTTCTCCAGGTTAGAGATTCAGTGAGTGCTTGACTATGGATACTAAAGTTTTTCTCAGTGGCAATGATTTTCAGATAATTTTAAGTTCAGACAAGAATCAGTAAATCAGGAAAGTGGGTAATGTTGAAGAGGAAAACTCTGCAAACAGCCTCTATTCCAGGCCAGACGCATGAATTTGGTCTGCGTGTGTGTGTGTGTGACTGATATAGGTGCAGTGATGCAAGAAATAATGAATACAAATTAAATACTAATACGTGACTCTTGCAGTGCTGGAAATATTGCTGAAGTCTACCAACCACCTTTTGCAATTGCCAGGGGAAAGCATTGCTAAGTGCCTTATGTCACATTTAATCTCCTGTCTTCTCAGATGTTGCTATTGTCTGCCCTTATGCTTCTCTTGGTTCTTCTCTCAATCTGTTCTGTTGAGAATAAAAGACTAGAAATTTGGGCCTGATTCAGCAAAATGCATTAGCACATTTAACACTGAAGTGCTTTTCTAGGGGAAGAAGTGCCTGATTTTCCCTCCAAAGCAGGGAAGCAGTCAGTTCTTCAGTGTACTTGTCTTCACTGTGATTGCCTGACACTTTTGCACTGGATCAAGACTTTCCTGTGCGTAACACTGCGAGAATTGTGTGCTAGTGTTCACTGGGTGACAGTTGTGACTGCTGACTTGTATAGCAGTGCACTAAGGCAATTACACAATCATATCACAGAGTGAAAATAAATACTTCTCTAAAGCACATTAGACCTGATTCTAATGAACTGCATAGGTATCGTTTCACTGAAGTAAATTATATTGCTTTAATTTTCACATTGCTGCAAATGAGAAAAGAATGAGGCCCAGTGTGTGACTAGTTGTAGTTTAGAAGATTTCTTCAAGAAAAAACATTCATGGGTAAAATTGCATTGCTTCTATAGAGGGGAAGAAAAAAAAAAAGGGAAACTGGTAAGTGTAAAATTCAAAAAATACTTTAAACCAGTATTTCAGCACATAATCAATAGTGCTCTGACATATCTTGGCAAGAATAACACTGAGGTGACAAAGAATCAGAGTAAATCAAAACCAAACAGTGTGAACTTCAACTATCAATCAAAATCCAGGCTTTTTTCATTTCACGACCAAGCAATTGCATTACTGTTCAAAGGGCTTATTCTTGTGTCATGTATGTTGCCTTAAGCAAATTAGATCTGGGAACCCACCTGGGAGGAAAATGAAGGAAAAAAACCCAACAAAATTTCGTCAGAAGCTTTATCCAAAGTCAATATTTATGAAGTCATAACAGCCTGGGAGGAATCCGTGCTGTTTCAGTACCACAAGCAGTGCCATTGGTTCCACAGTGTTTTTTAGAGTTTCACACCTCTGAATCAGCAAATAACTTGACAAAGGCAGCTAATGTGCCAGGGACTTGTCCAGACCATGTGTCTCATATTCACTGCCTGGAAGGGTCAAAGCTCATGCTCAAGAACGATTTCCTCAGTATCATCCTGTTATTCTCACATTGCTCAGAAGGCTCAATCGTAGAGCTCCAGCATGGGGAGAAAAGCACAAATCTGTGAGGAGGTGCAGACCGAGGAGAACTGGTGTGTGGGTTCTCTCCCTGCCATCTTTGTGGTGCTTATCTCAACTGCAGAGCTTCTTTACTGGAAGCTTTCAGCCACATGCTGCCCATTGTGTCAAGCAGTACTACAGAACTATAAGCATGGCTATTTATTCTTTCCCACTGATAAATCCCTGATTTAGGAGCATATTGAGGGAGCTGTGTGTTTATAACGACTCTCCTATTCAGCATTTCCTATCCTTTGTCTCATAGTTGCTTTTCAGCTAGAATACAGGGCATTTTGACTCTTATTCTTAGGTCTTTGTAGCTATCCCTTTGCATCCAGAGGAAATAAAGATGTTTCAGGCAAAGATTATTGGTGACTGGGCATCTGCAGTTTCTAACCTGTGAAAGATGCTAAAGTCCACAATTATTTCTAAGGTCTATGAGTTGAGGTCTTGCCTCTTTTCCATGACAGTGTTTAAGTATTAATAGGCTTGTGCCTAGCACAGTGCCTTGCTTCCTGGCTGCTTGTTTTTGAACAACTTGGGCACCCTTTGCTCCCATTTATCACGGCGTATCTAGTTGGTCACTAAAATGTGACCAAATCTAACCAAGGTTTTGGTCTAAATCTCCACTTATTTAACAGTTGTCAATAGACCTACAGCTGTGTATGGCTATTTTTGGAGGAAGTTATGTTTTAAACAAACAGTTCAGATCTCCCAGCTCTTGAGGCAGGCAGCCCCATTTGGAAAATGCCTCTCTGATGGCAGACAGACTGCACCCAATGTTGTGCCAAGTCACTTTCCATTTGTAAATATTAGAATGTGTTGTACTTACAGATATGGTAAAATAAAGAAGGTTTAAATTATACAGCTGAGAAACAACAAAGGAAAATAAATGTAAAACAGCACATGCTGTGTGTGCTGTAGGTCTACGATCTTGCTATTAGATGGTAAAGATAACATAAACTAAAAAGGCCACTCAGCTGAATGACTCTCATGTTCTCCTAAATGCATATTTTTGCTTCACCTAAATCTATCTAACCTTCTGCATGTCTTTCATCTGTATTTCTTGCTGTGAAGAGGGCTTTTTAAAAGGAAGGTTTAAGCAGGAAACATGTAGAAAGGTTATTTCACCTAAAACTTTATAATACTAGCTTTGAGAGACTATATAGATTGATTTGTAAAAGGCAATGAGGAAAAGTAGTGAATATGTCCACATAAATTAAACTATTGAGGTATTTATATGCAGCACAGCATAAGAGCAAGGGACTTGGTCTGTGTAGTCGTACATTATCTGGCTGCTGCTTATCCAGAACATGGAGAAGTCCTACAGTGTGACCAAAGAGAAATAATTGTTATAGAGGAGGAAGGTGGAAGAAGACATTTTTTGTTTGACTAGCAAGTCAACTTGCCCTGCTGTGCTGCTGTGGAGTTTTCCTTAAGAGTGAAGCACTGGTACCACAGCCCAGAGTGGCTGCAGGTCCTGGGGAACTGCCATTCCTGGAACTCACCCTCGCATGCTAAAGGAGAATAAGCATAAAACAGGCATGTTCTCCCATTTCTGTAATGTGGCATATCAATTGAGAAGCTTTCCGCCTTCTATGCATCTCCATCTTCTCAGGCAAGAATCTGACAGAGATGATAGATCTAGCAGGAGGGAAGAGCATAGATGAGGGACATAAAATGGAAGCTTTTCTGAACACTGTTTGTAGGCATGAACTACAAAACACTACTGTTGTTCAGGGCTGCTAAGCTGCAACTGAGCTAGCTACTGCTCTTTTCTGTCGGTGTCATGCACTCTTTCTGCTCAGTGCTCCTGCTTAAAGAGCAACAGATCCAAGGGTGAAGAGAAAACTTGTAAAGCTACACTGTCTTTCTTCCAGGCCAGCCAGCTAACTCATGTCTCCAGTTTTACATATTTTTTTTTGTGTTTTTTTGTCAGGTTTCCGACAGTGGTCCCCCCACACCTTCCCCCTCCCCCCTGATCTCAAAATCTAATGCTTGTATAAAAGGCAGTTTCCAAGGCTTAACTGTGCCACTGACCTGTGCTGGACATGTTGCAAATCTGACATTGTCTTCCATATACTAGGCAGCATATTTCTAACTCTTTGCAGTGTTGACGCCTGCTCTCACAAAGAGGAGGAAATGAAGCAGAAAGATCCCACTGCGACAATTAGTGGTTCACAGAGAAGTACTGAAACAAATAATAAGTGGCCGAAACAATTCAAGGGAGGGAAACTCTATCTTCCTACTCTACCACAATCTGATCTTCTTTCTCAGATTCTCTCCTTCCTTATCCCAATGGGGATTTTCACACACTTTCATTCCCCCTGTTAGCATGAGATGATTCTTCGTGACTAACGAGCAGGAGTTCAGTCCTGCAGGGCAGACCCCTTTTCTACCATGTTATCTGTTTGTCAGTCGTATCATTTTATTCCCTAATCTAGTCTGAATTTTCAAAGTAGTACTAATGTCTTGTTCCCAGGCTGCTGTAACCCAAAGGATTTTATTGAAATTAACTGAAATCAATTCCCGTTCTTTCACTGAGGCAGCTGGCCAAAGAACAGACTCACAGGCAGGGAAATGTGTCAGCTTTGGAAGTAAAAATACTGATAGTCCTTTCAAACCTGAACCTTTGCGACTTGCTGGGTGAGGGGTGCTGGTGACTGTCCGTGCCTTCACACGAGGACACAAGATGTGGTTGGATTACCAGGTGCTGAACGAATGATCAAGTAGGCTGATTCCTGTCCTGACCCAGATCTTTCTTGGTGAGTTGATACCTCCCTCAAATGTATTATCTACTGCATCTTCTGCTAGCAAATTAAACCTTTAAGCAAACATTTCCTCTGTGGATTACTGCACAAGAAATTACATTTAAACTCTTAGTGAATGCTGTTTTCTGTCAAACATTTATTTTGCTCTGTATTTAAAAGAACGATGCCATCTCATGAGCTCGTGTCCATCATTTAGAAAAGAGCAGTCAGATAGCCTGAGTATATTGGTTTTGGTTGGTTTTTTTCCTTAGGTAGCCACATTTGTTACATGAGAACATGAAAGACTTCAGATAACATTGCAACATAATGAGAAGGGGAGACTTGTAGCTCTGCAATTGTTCAGACAAACTGAGCGTCAGCTGCTGCGATGCAGAGATAAGGTGTGGGAAGGAGCTCTCCCCCTCAGCAGCATGACCACAGCCTCCTCTTGTCCTGCCGGGAAGACTTGCTGCATGCTGTTCTGAACAGCTCATTGGCAAGGGGAGGAGGGGACGGAGGGGTGAGAGATAGGACTCTGCATTAGCCCTGGGGAGGCAGCAATCCTTCCAAAAGTCAAACAGAAAACAAGAGATTAGGGAAATTAGAGTAAAGGCAGCAAAAGGGATAGGAAGGGAAAACACTGACAAGTGTACGTTCCTTGGCTTTTCAAAAGGCCTCCTTGTGGCCTCTGCTTTAATGTACCAAGGCTCCGGGTCTTCCGATGCTATTATTGCACAGCTGAACCAGCCTTTGGGACTTCCCGGGTGGAGGCTGATGCTGTGCAGCTTCCCTTAATGTAGGAGCAAGTCTTTCTCCCCCTGAGGACTTGATAGAGTAGGGCAGCAAATTTTCAGACTGGTACAGGTTAGTAATCTTTCCTCAATATCAGGAGTTAGGAACTGTCTCGAGCAGAGTAATCCCATCATGTTGGCCAAGAACATGAATTAATTGATTAATACTGAAGGAGAGGGACATAGGTCTTTGCTCTTGAAAAGATACTCTTGTCTCTAGCCCATCTGGCTGCAGTTGTGTCTCTCCCAGAAGCAAACAGTAGTTAGCTGTGTAATTGGCAAAGTAGATGAAGTAAAACATCTACTCTGTGGTAGACATTAGAACTAAAATACTGTAATCTGCCAGAGCTATTCTTGCCCACACGCTATCTGGTTTAGCAATTAGTCACTTATTCATGTATTTCATTAGATCACGGCCAGGGTAGCGCAGCGTTTGCTTCCTGCTGGATTGTCCACCCTTGCCAAAAAGGCGTCAGTCTAGCTTCTGAAGCACAGGTACAAGTTTACCTGATACCAAACCACAGCAAAACTCAGGAGGGACTGAAGGAATTATCTCTAGATTAAATCTGTGGTTTCCCAGCCCGTTTACTGACTACCAGCGAGGCCTCAGTCTCCTGGAGATAGCACTGCTACCCTTCTCTTAGTGTTATAATGCAGCCTTTCTTTGCCTCGGGGAAGTCTAACATACAGCTGAATACAGCTGGCTTTTTAGAAGCAGGATCTGCCAGGGTGCCCCCAAGGTGTCTGAAACTGCTGGGGAGTGCTAAGCTGTGGCAACTGCCTGGTGAATATACAGAGAAAAAAGCAAGTTTCCTGCAGTAGATCTTTTGCGTAGAGCCTGTTGCTATACGTGCACTGGGGAATGGAGTGATTATTTTGATGCAATGAATAGCAGAGTCAACACATCATCTTTTACCGGCTTGGCTGGGTTCAAGCGTAATCCAGCCCAAAACGTTGCCAAGAAAAAAACCAACCTGTTTTGCTGTGCTTTAAAGCAAATGGGTTCACCTGGTTGGGTCAGTTCCAGCACAGGAATAAAAAAGTTTAGGGCTTTTTTTTTTGTAACGCATGGAACCGAACGTTGCAATGAACTGTTGCCAGTGACTATCTGTTTCTAAGGTTGAGAGCTTGAGCGGGACCCTTTATTGCGCTGTTCAACAAAAATGCCCTGGGGGAGCTGAAGCCCGGTACACTTAATATAAAGCAGGAAGAGAGACAGATTGCTTGCTCAGATGCTGACTCAAGAGTCAAGAAAAGATCCTCCTCATACACACTTGTCTGGGGTTTGCTTTTCACAGTGACAGTGTATCGCTTACTGGCTTGGCTTCACATCTCATCATTTTGGGCACATACTGGCAAGAATCATGCACTATCTTCTAGCTGTGAGAGCTTTTGCGAGAGCAGATGGTTTTTCACCCAGACAGCGGGTAGGAAGATGGCAGTTGCCTCGCTCCCATTTTCCTGCAGTGTCCGAGGGCAGCAGTATGGGGTGCGCCGGTGCCCTCGTCACCGGGTACGGCTGCAGGAACTGAAGGGCTGTAGAGCATCATACAGAGCGGCAGCCTGCGGAATGGCTCTGTTAGCGGAGGCCGTCCGGGAAGCCCCGGGGCCTGTGGGGACCGGGCCCCGCGCCTCGACACCCTGCACACGCCGCCGCTGCGGGGGGTGGGGGGGGGAAGGTGCGCGGTTCGGGGCGCGCGGGCTCAGCCCCGCGCGGTGCCAC
>WUAM01000395.1:5957369-5994769 GCA_024336885.1 Actenoides hombroni
TGTCAAAAGCCTTGATAAGGTCAGGGTAGACTACATCCACTGCTCTCCCTGCATCTACCCATTTAGTTACAACATCATAGAAAGCTATCAGATTAGTCAAGCATGACTTCCCCTTGGTAAATCCATGCTGACTACTCCTGATAAACCTCGTCTCTTCTAAGTGCTTAGAGATGACCTCTGAAATGAGCCATTCTGTCATTTTTCCAGGAATGGAGGTGAGGCTGACTAGTCTGTAAATTCCTAGATCTTCCTTCGTGCCCTTTTTGAAGACTGGAGTGACACTGACTTTCCTCCAGTCCTCAGGCATCTTTCCTGTTTGCCATGATCTTTCAAAAATGATGGAGAGTGATATGGTGATAACATCCACCAGCTCTCTTAACACTCTTGGGTGCATCCCATCAGGGCCCATGGACTTGTGTATATTCAGTTTGAGTAACTGATCTCTGACCCCCTCTTCATTGACTAGTGGAGAGTCTTCACTCTTCCAGGCTTCCTCTCCTGTAGTCTCCATGAAGTTAAAAACTATAGAATTATTGCTGGCATGGTAGAAGGTAGACACTGAAATTACTATTTCCACTGACTGTTCAGCCTTGCCAGATTATGCAGAAGTCCTGTCTTTGGAAAAGTATTGTATTTCAGAGGGTTTTATTGTCCTGACAGTTTTTCTTTCTTGATCTCGTTTTCCAGCAGTAAAGCTTTGCTTTGGTTCAGAAGCAAGGATAGACAAATAGGTCCTCATCTAAGATATACCCTGTGTAGGGCATATCTTTCATAGGGCCTTCTATGCTATTGTTTCATAAATGCCATACCTAAGACAAGTTTCTGTGTCCCAGCTACTGGGACAGCAGAAAAATGTGGGAAATGTGGTGATAAACCTGGCAGTAGTAGTTATAAGGCTTTGATTTAAAAAACTAAGCAAAACCCCCCTCTTTCAAGTGCCCCAAAGATATGTCAGTCTAGAAGATACTCCTTGGAAAATAAAGCTTTTTTGTCACAACTCTTATCTGTGAAGACAAAATCTACCAAAGTTTCATGTCTGTTTTATGATTTTACATGGGAAGGTTTTTTCACAGTATAAAACCTGAGGGTTTTTTCCAAACTTTTTTTCCCTGGCCTATGGGTTGGAAATGGTGAATGTATATTGTTCCTGTGATCACGCATAGAGGGGAAAGGAGAAGGTTCTTACATGACTTCCTGATAAACACATTTATTAGTTTAATTTAATTAGTTCTTGCCTGAAATCATAGCATATTTTTTGCATGGTTTTCATATCAATACTGAACAGAATTAGAAGTTAGTTATAAGAAAACATTTGATCTAAGGGGAAAATGGAGGAATAGCCTGAACAAGTCCTTTCCTGGGATACTCTATAAAGGTTCTGTTATATGCAAACTGAGCATGTCACAGACTTGTTTGTTTGTTTTTCTGAGAGATAAGCATGTCAGGTTGTTGTTTTGGAAATGTTGTGAATACATGGGTTAGACTTTGTTATCATCAATGATGCATCTAAATGTCCAATGTTATAATAATTATTTTAGATCATTAATGAGTATCTAGAACTTGCAAGAGGGCCAGTAATCACTGATGCTGTCATAGGCTAAAATGGAAATCTGTATGTATTGTGATTCAAGTGTTGTGTAAATTTGGGTTCTCCTTGGGGAAAGGACTCCTAGTGGCTTATAAAATTTAACAATTAGTGTAGAGTGTTGTCAGTATAAAAGACATGTGATGCAGAATTTGTTACTGTTATGGAACTAATAAACCCACCTTTTGTTTATTCAGCAGCCACTGTCTTAAGATGCATCTGTGCTGCAATCACAAATTTGAGGACAGATAGAGGTCTTGTGGACCAAATTTCTGGCTGGTTTGAGTTCAGGTAGTAGTTAGAAAGTGATACTTAAAACTTAGAAAAATGAGTTTTTCTATGTATATGGGTATTTCCAGTGGAATAGCTATTTATGATTATCAGGGCTGTTTATTGGGACATAGTGAATTAAGTTTGTTGACATGCTTTATTTAAAAGGCATATTCAGTTTTCAGTTATAAGAAGAATAAAAACACAATTTCAGCTATTGTACTGTAAATAGTTTCTGTGTTTGTAAACCTCTTTTGGAAATCATTTGTATCATTTGCCATTATCAGAATCTGTGTATCTTGTTTAAAAAGTCTTTTTTTTTTCTTTTCAATAGATAAAATAGTACTGTGTAAAATTTAAGTACAGATGGAGAATAAGGGCTTTCAGAGAAGTCCTGTGCATCTACATTTATTAATAAATGTTAACTCTCTATCAGTTACAGCTATGATCTGTCTCACTCCCTTCAGTATAATCTCACTGTCCTGAGAATGCCACTTGAGACATTAAAAACTGAAACAACCCAGACCCGACAAGAGAGTTTTGATATATTTGAAGATGAAGGACTTGCAACACAGGGTGGAAGTGGTAAGCAAATACACTGAATTAAACTAAAGTTGCTGGTCAAGAGTACATTTAGAATATGTTCCACTGAAGTTTACTTTTGAGACACATTCATGTCTTCTGTATTGATCAGCAGTCTCATAATAGTTATGAGTTAATAAGAGATTATGTAAAGTGCCAATTACAGACATTTGAATTTGAACAATGCAGTTTCTATGGGTGATAAATCATTGTTTTGTTAATTTACATTGCAACTTGGGGAGATAATTGAGCATGCTGACATTTTTAAGTGACTGATTATTCAGCTGATTTGTAAGATCTCAATAGGAATTAATTACAAAGAGAGTGGGAAGCAATAACTGATGAAGTACTAATCTTTTTTTGTTTCATGTTGGAAAATATTGGTGACAGAGGAACTGTACGAAGTTACTATCAACTTGATGTAGTCAGTGCTATCAGGAAGTCTAAGAAAAATTTATTTCAGTTGAAAACTACAGCCTTTGCTTTGGATATAACATATTCATAAGATGACCAGCCATACAGGAAGACTATTTTCTCTATCTTTTGCTTTACGCCAAAAAAAAAAAAAAGTTTCCCCTGAAATTTTCCATATTGGAATTGAATTTCATTCTGTTGAAGTTGATGGTTTTTTGTGTTTTATGGCCTTGTACTAATTATTTGAATGATTTTTAAAAAGATTACTTTTTTCTTTTCTTTTTTACTTTTTGGTATTGTATAAGTGACACCACTTTTTTTCCTTGTTTAATCATGAAATACCAGAAATAACAGTGCTACCTTTGATTCATAATAAATAATAAGTTGCTGTAAAAGTGGTTTTAAACAGCTGTGGAGCTTCAGCTAGCCTTCTTAGGTAGTAATAGACCACCATGCCTTTTAAAAACATCACTGATAAGAAAAACAATAGGATAGAGGAAGTTTGCTGCTATTTTGCTTAACGCTGTGAACTTGGTATGAAAACCAATGTCTGGATCTGTGCTTGTTTCGGTTATAAAGAGGCTCAACAGCCTTTCTTCATTACCACCCTTATTCATAGTCACCTGCTGTGTAACCTCTGTTGCACAGAAATTATAATACACAGAGATATATGATGAAAAAATCCCACTTATCCTAAAGTAACTTTGGTTCTTTGAGATTGTGTGAATTGCATGACTCATCTTCCATCTCTTCTAGTCCAAAATGTATTTTCTGAGGCACTGAAGAAGGAATTTATTAGTCTTGCTTTTTGTGCCTCCAAAGAGGACTCTGAAGATCTGACAAGCACAGAGTTAAAAAATCGAAATGCCTGAAACAACCCCTGACCCAAATTTATGGAAGATAAACTTGGACAGTCCACCTCTTTTGTTTTTCTCATCAGAGTAATGCTGCTAGAAAGGAGAATCGAGGATAAATTGGTGACCAAGTACTCGTGGCCAAATTCTGCTTAATGTATATCCTCCTTCACCAAATTGTTATGTCAGTTTTCTCTGAGCTTGTGGTAATTTGGGTTGACTAGGTAGAAACAGTTTGGTCACCAGCTGCATTTTCACCTTCAGTCTGTTAGGAGAACTCCATTTTTTCCGCTCAGCAGAACATTTAGCTGCTATAATTGATGCACATACTGCTATAACATCCTGACAGAAACTACACATAAAATGTAGATAGTAGAGTTCTTGTCCCGTTCCTTCTCTTTAAGATTCAGATTAATAGAATCATAGAATCGTAGAATGTTAGGGGTTGGAAGGGACCTCTAGAGATCATCGAATCCAACCCCCCTGCTAAAGCAGGATCACCTAGGGTATGTCACACAGAATCACATCCTGAAAGTGTCTGGAGGAGGTGACTCCATGACCTCTCTGGGCAACCTGTTCCAGTGCTCTGTCACCCTCACAGTAAAGAAGTTCCTCCTCATGTTGAGGTGGAACCTTCTATGCTCAGGTTTATACCCATTGTTCCTTATCCTGTTGCTGGGCATTACAGAAAAGAGATTGGCTCCTTCCATTTGACACTCACCCTTCATATATTTATAGACATTAATAAAGCCCCCTCGCAGTCTTCTCCTCTCAAGACTAAACAGCCTCAGTTCCCTCAGTCTTTCTTCATTGGGGAGATGCTCAATTTAGTTCCCTTCACTCATTCAATTCCCTTCACTAGCTTTAAGTGCCAGTTGTCACCTTGGTCCTGATTTTTGAAACAGAAAAAGGCTCAGGTTTGAGATACATAGAAATTGAAATTTTCATTTGCGAGTCTACAATAGCTGCATTTCTCGGGTCAGTGCAAATTAGGAAAACCACACTCAAATGGGTGAAAAAGGGATTGACATGCTTTTTGTAAAGGGGGACAGGGCTATGCATGACCTTCCAGAGCCTAATAGGTAACTCCAGAACTGACCCAGAAATGAGAAGCTTATAAAGTCCTTCTATGAGAATATTTTTGCTTTGACTAGAATTCAGAACTTGATTTATTTCCCTTATTATCAAATCCTTTGTTGCTATCATGAAGAGATCTCTTTTCAGTACTGAAAGTATCAGAAACTTCTGCATGAAGGCACTCAAATACTACAGTGATTGGCAACCACAGAAAAATTGTAAATCCCCCTAAATGCTGAACTTCAGCATGTGCCTAAAGTTACCTCTGTCTGGCAAATTTCAAAGGTGTGAGTAAATGATATGCTGCATTGCAGTCAAGGGAAAGTCAAAGTGGATTTTAAACTAGTCCAATGCAGGTAACCTTGTTTCTTGATTTCTAATGCGTTTTCATTGTCACAACTATATAGGTGTGTTTGGGATTTGCAGTAAGCCTTATGAAAAGTATGTGTGGAATGGCAAGCTTCTGGAGGCAGTAAAAAATACTGTTCATCGTGACTGGCTGCTGTATATTATCCACGGATTCTGTGGGCAGTCAAGTATCCTTTTACTGTTGTAACAAATGTTGGTTTCTGGATTGAAAAAAAAAAGTTTGAACATATAAAATACATTGAATTATTTCTTTCTCATGTAAACACTTAAAAATTTTAGAATTCTTGGTTGGCTTTTATTTTGATTACTTTTATGCTGAATAAGAAATACAATTATATTCTTATAACAGGGCCCTGACACAGGTAGCCTGCATTCACAGTGGGCACGGTTTGTAAGATTTAGTAATAAAGAACTTCAAAGGATTTTAAGGATCAGCTGTATTTTTTTTTTCCACAGATGTTTGAGGAAAGGGAGAAAAGCTAAACAGAATTGAATTGCTGACATAGAAACGTTCTCTTACTAATCTTCTTTAAAACATTTTTTAGTAACTGAGATTTGCAGAAATTCGTGTATTTAATCTGCTTCTGTTGAAGATGATGATAGAACTTTGGGCCTGCTGTGAAGAGAGTTAAGTAAACACTAGAAGAGCTGAAAATCCTTTTTTCCTGACCATATATTATTTAAAATGGGTAAATGGGTTTATGTACATTATAGAGAAAAAATTTAAATGTACATAACTCTTCAAAAAAATACCATTTCAACATCTTAGTTGGTAAAAATTTAGTATATTATAGAGACACTCTAATTTAATCATCATCAGTATCGTGCTCATTTAAAAGCCTGTCAGCAGAATATCTGGGGAAGCAGATACAATTATGAAGTTAAGTTAGTGGTGTCTTTGCAAAGTTTAGTTTTGCTTTTTCATAATTGTAAAGCTGCTGGTCATTGGCTTAGTCCCCAGACAGAAAGCTAGATCTGTTTTTTATATACCACTATTTCATCTTACTTAATCCAAGTAGTGGGCTTACTTAATCAAAGTAGTAGCTGTGGATCTGCCTGCAGCTGCTTGGTAAGTGATATTAGCCTTTGTTCTAAGTATCTGATGAGCAGATGTCTTCTTCCCTCTTTTTGGTGCTTTGCTTACACTACAGAATGTAGTCATTCTAGACATCTGATTCTATCTTCTTTTGTTTTTAATAAAAAATAAAAAAGCCTAAAAGAAAGTCACCACCACATCTGTAGCTATTTGCCTCTGGCTTTCAGTTGTTGTTACTTATCAGTTGTTTGCAACTGATAGGTTTGATAACTTCAGTTGTTGCAAATTTATCAACCTTTTTTCAGACAAATAATTAGAAGGTGACTAATATACCTGATCTGGAGATAGAGGCTTTCAGTCTTTAATCCAGTATTCACAAAAGCAGTATTTGTGTCCTAAGGTGAATCTTGTATCTATTTCACCTACACTGTCACTTCATAAAATAGAAATATTTCTCTTCTGTATGTTGTGAAAAGTTGTTCATGTATTGTAATGTAGTTTCCCTTTTCAGAGTTCTTAAACCCAGTTGCTGTAAAGGTCAGTGCTCTCTCCCAGCTGTAAAAGAAATTTGGAAGTGATACTCATCACTGTTAAGGAGCTTTTAGTAAATCAGTTGTTTCAGTTTCATACACCTTTTTGAGAACTGATTTTTGCTTGTATGAAGTAAGTGAAGGAAAAACTGCATGTGACATGTAAACCTTAACTTATCTTTCAAGAACTATTAATATATGGTCGCCCTATATATGTCACTCTGATAGCCAGAAGGTCAAGCAAATTTGCTGGAACACGTTTTCTGAAACGAGGATCAAACTGTGAGGTAAACTAAATGGGATTTTAGGGGTTCCTCCCTGCCTCCCGCCCCCGCCCCATATGAAAGCCTGAGCTTGGCTCACTGGAAAACTGAAATGTTTTTGAGGGTTGTTAGGGGTTTGACTGTAAATTATGCTATTAAATAATGTTATCACAGCTATGATCACATTTGTAACTGAGATAATAAAACTGTTCTTAAAATAACGAAGTCTTTTTTTCACACTTAGAGATAAAGTTATTTCCCAAATAGAAGAAAATAAAAAAATAATCTGATAATAGACATTCGGGGACAAATGGGAATTTAACCAGTGCTGTTCTCACAACTGTGATTTGGTATCTTACAGTTTAATTGTACTCTGTAATGATCTGTTCTCTGTAATGCATGCAGCTCTGAAGTGTCATGTCTACATCATATGTGTATTTCCATTTGTTTTAGGGAGACGTTGCTAATGAAGTGGAAACTGAACAAATACTTTATGATGCTTCAGTTATGTCTTTTTCTGCGGGGAGTTACTCTTCCTATGTTCAGGTTCGAGGATCTGTCCCTCTGTATTGGTCTCAAGATATTTCAACTATGATGCCTAAACCACCCATAACATGTATGTACAGATTATCCTTTGTGTTAGATTATAATTAGCACTGTCCCCTAAAGGAAGACTTGAGAGAGTAACTGAAAACTGAATTTGCAAAAATCAATGCATTGTCTATACATTTGTTCTTTAGGAAGCCATAATTTAAGGTAAATCAATGTTGGTGGTAATAAACAGCCATGCCATACAAACATTTAGGTATATAAAAAGCTGCATTTCATGAAATTGTATAGAATAAAATCTCCATCTTAGACTTCACACTCAGAAATGGAATAAAAAATCCCAACTGTTTGAAGTTGTCAGCTTTATTTGTGCTTATTTTTTATACAAAGTTAGCTAAATTTGTCTTAGTAGTGTGAATAAAATGTTGAACTTATTGTAAAGGGTGGGCTGAGTTTAATGGGGCCAGAATAATTGCTCTTTTTAAGCATCTCATGAAAGTTTTGGTTAAAATGTTGTTTCCAATTCAGAAAAAGGAAGATTTTCTTTTTTTTAACATCTTTTGCATGACGAGAGGAAACTATGTAATTGTATCATTACTATCAGAGAATTAGTATGTATTTTATGAAGAGTACTTTTAAGGGGAAATTATTTAAATGAATATACAGCTCACTCAGTATCATCCTGACTATATGTGTTTGTTGCAGTGGACCAGGCAGATCCTTTTGCACATGTTGCTGCTCTTCACTTTGACCAAATGCTTCAGAGATTTGGCTCTCCCATTATTATTTTGAATCTTGTGAAGGTACAATATTTTGAATATGTTCTATATGTAATTATTGAGAGTGGTGGAACACTATAACAGGTTGACCAGGGAGGTGGTGGAGGCCCTATCCCTGGAGACATTCAAGGTTAGGCTTGATGGGGCTCTGAGCAACCTGGTCGCGTTAAAGATGTCCCTGTGATTTTATATCCCTGCTCTTTGCAGGGGGTTCGGACTAGATGACCTTTAATGGTCTCTTCCAACCCAATGCATTCTATTGTACTATGTTTTATAATTTTTAATATTATGCTTACTTTTGTGGAGACTCTGTAATTTCGGTTGTGTTCTAAAGTCATATTAGATTACAAATGGGATATTTTCTTCATAAATCTCATCCTACATGATCTAGTACATAAGTCTCTAATTCCTTCCACTGTCACCCTTAGAAAAAAAAGGCTTTCCATGTTTATAGACTTCTTACAGTAACCTTTCACTGCTGTTTTCAATATTACCCCTTAGATATGTCTAAGTTCAAATAAACTGGCCACTAAATTTAATTTGACATAAAACAATACTAAAATAGTATAGTTTCATGCAAAGTGAGGTTGGTAGGCTTCTTGACACAGATGACTGAGTTATTTGAATTATCTTCTGTCATTTGCTCTATCTGTTCAAGTCATGGAAGTGTGAGTGGGGGAGAAGGCTGAAGCACCTGATGGTAGCTAATGGGCAGTGCCATTGGCAGCAGGGCTGGACTAACTGGGGGAGCGTCGTAATTGCTGCAGTAATTCAGTTCACTGCTGTGTGAGAGGCTGTGGTACAAATCCAAGATTCTGGGCGGCACTGTAATTTTGGTTATCACATCTTGTATTTGTGTTGGGGTTTGTTTTGTGTTTTCTGATCCAGCCATTTTGTGTGGTGGTGTCTGTTTCCACATTAGAGCTTAATTTACTTATTTGTTTTGCTTGAATCATATGTTATTTCTTTTTTAGTCTTTAAAAAAAAACCCATTGAATTTATCACATTGTAGAAGTGTATTTAGTAGAAAAAATTGTCTTCTATGTGCATGCAGAATCTGTTCCTAATTAAAAAAAAAAAAAAAAAAAAGGAAAATACGAAAGGAAGGCTTTTAAAACCTTTTTACAATAAATGGCAACTAGATAACCTATTTTCTATTTCTAGAAGCTTTTCTGTATAGGAGTGCTTTTAAGACTGTCCAAGAGTCTGTGGAATCAACTTAGCATAGCATTTGTTGACAAGAAAATGATTTTATCTCTCTCAGCCATAGCTTTCAAAAGCCATTGTTATGGTGTGAGTCTAGGCTCACGTGACCTTGACACCTGAATCGTTCTGTGCTTTTATTCACAGACCCTTTGATATAGTGGTTGAAAATACAACTCTTTATTTCCCTCTCTGTAGATTCTCAATATTGAGATGCTAAAATTCATGTTGATTATTACTTGTATACTGCTTGTGTACTGTGAGGATAGTGGGGGGAGGAAGCCCTCAAATCTGAACACCATCTTTTTGCATGTTGCTGTTGCTTTTACCCAAATGCTAAGCACTTCTATCTCCAGTACTCTTATTATTTGATTTCTTAAATATTGATAAAATATAAATCTCTGTTTTCCTATATCTGTTTATCCTAGAAACTTGATAACTAGTAATGAATGTGTTGGGCTTCCTTTGGGTTTGTTTATTTAGGACTGCTGTTAAATATTTAAAGCCGTTTCTATAACATGGATTCAGTATAGGTTTTAGTTTGGATGAAGTTGAGAGGAAAGCCATACTAATATAGAGTGTCAAAAAATATGGTATGGTCAGAGAACAGCAACATAATTCTATTTTTTTTTAAATTATTGCAAAGCTGTGAGATGGGAGCTGTTGTTCTCCATCTCCTGTCAGCAATAGAGAAGAATTTGCCTGAGTCCTCTTGTACCCCAGAACCGAATGGGATACTTTCCTTTCTGCCTATCTATTTCTTTCTCTTTTGTTTTTGTCCATTTTCTGTGTATTACCAGTTTATTTCCATGTGCTCTTCTTTGCTGTTCTAGGGTTCCATTTTTCAGCAATTATTATGCAAAGTTGAATCAGGTGACGTTTCCTACTAGTACAGATCAACTGATAATAACCCAGAATGTGTCGATTTTTCTGTTTCTTCTGTTCTACATTTAATTGTACTAATTATGGAGAACTGCCCACTGTTGTTGCAGCTTCTGCTTTTAATGTCTGTTATATTTAAATATATGTGTATGTATACAGGTTATGTACATTTGTTATTGAAAATTGTAACTTCCTCTTTGTTAAAGGAACGTGAAAAAAGAAAGCATGAAAGGATTCTTAGTGAAGAACTTGTTGCTGCTGTGACATATCTCAACCAGTTTTTACCCCCAGAGCATGCAATTATATATATACCCTGGGATATGGCCAAATACACAAAAAGGTAGAAAAGATCCTTCTTTGTACTAGTGTTCTTAGACACAATGCAATAACTATATGCAGCTGTGTCACTTTTCAGTTGAATGAAACCTAGGAGTGATGGGAGAATTTTATTAAGATCTATGAACAGAATAAAACCTCAGATTTTGAAGGATTTTTAATGCTTTCTATGATTTCTTACCAAAGTGGAGCAAGGTCTGAAAACTTTGAAATTCTCTGTAAAGGAAAATTTTAGAGAAAAGCCACAAAAAAGCCATCAACATTCACTTTTTATCTTGAATTAGTCAAAACGCTGCATTTTGTCTGGTGTTTCATTTTGGTCATTGAATTTATTGAGTTACAAAATTTTGGAAAACAAGGAGTTTCATATCAGTCTTTTTCATGTACTCTTCCAAGAGGAGATGAGGGAATTAATTTCAGTGTTATAAAACATATAGATTAGTAGAAGCACGTATTTTAGGCAAATATTGTAAATTTTTATTCCATTGTTTTGGACAATAGAATGCTCTACTAGCATCGTGTGAAAAGGATGAATATTTTTCTCAGTGTAGAAATATTTACAAAGCACAAACATTTTAAATCTACAGGTATAGATTGCTATTCTTAAGTAACACACAACTCATTTGTAAAGTTCTCTGATCTGCACACATCTATTGTATCTTATAATGCCAGAAATTCTTGAAGAATGGTACGAATTGTTGGATCAGTTTCCAGGTATCTGTTACTATATCAGTCTGAGCAAAACAATGGGAAAACAGGTGTAGTTCAAAGGGCAGGAATATAATTAATGTTCATTGATTAAAATTTTATGAAAAAAGCTTTGGGAAACAATCCTTATTTTCTATTTGACATTACAAGTTGGTTGATACAGTTGGTTGTGTAGTTGTGAAACTTAGTTTCATGTGGTTTCACACTTGTTTCATTCTAAAATGGCATTGTGTGCAGTTAGGTGTATGTGAAATTTTTTGTGTTACAATTAAATAACAAATCTCAAAGTAGATCTCACAGAAGATATGCTAGATTCAAGTTCTTGGGTTTCATATGGAGTGTTGCAGATGAAGCTTAATGATCTGTCCTATATGGGAAATGATACTAGGTGATCAGAGGATTTAGTTTTTAGCTTTGGGCTTGAGGTGTATTTATATACATACCCACCCTAGTACGGATATAAAATATAGCTGAGGGATTTGAACAAGATTCATTATTTATGCAAGCAAGAGATATTTCAGAATGGACGATAATGTGTATGTCTGCCTGAATAATTGACAGTTGGAGTAATACTGAGTACGTGTTTGCTTTAATATGTAGTTTTGAAGTAAGTTTGCTGGAAAATAGTACTAGTGGAAGTGCTCTAAAATGTTCCTGCCATTTCAGTATAAGCAATCTTTAAAAATTTAGTTTGTTACTTGAAATGTAAACACTGTAATAAAAACTTTGAAGGTAGAATTATGAGTTAACAGAAGTTGAAGTCCCCCACAATGAACAGATGGATGGCCTGATCCGAGCAAGAGGTGCTGGACATCATGAAGGCCACGCACAGAAACAAATGTTACTGAACAAAGCAGCCCTTTGCAAACAAAATGAGGGAATATGATTTAGCATAATCATATATCCTTTTCTGCCTAATTCTTATTTTGGGAATCATAGAAAGTTTGGTAGAGGAAAATTAGAGTTATATAAAATTGAAGGAATTTTAGATTTTTGAAGTTTTCTACTTCTAGTTTATGCAATATGTTTTATTATAAAACTAACAGAAATCCTCAGATATATGTCTGTTTCCTATGCCTGCAAAATCTAAGAAAACCATAGACATAATTGCTATTGGATAAATAAAGCTGTGACATAAGTCTTCCTTTAAATAATTTTTGTTATTAGAAGACTTTCCAAGCAGTGAAATTTTTTTTAGTATTAATGTATCTTAACTGTGAAATATTTTTTTTTCTCCTCAGCAAACTTTGCAATGTCCTTGATAGACTGAATGTGATTGCAGAAAGTGTAGTAAAAAAGACTGGATTTTTTGTAAATAGACCTGATTCCTACTGCAGTATTTTGCGGCCAGATGAAAAGTATGTATAATTCAATTGATGCATAATGAATAACATTTATTCCTTGGAAAGTTGTCTAGAATTTGTGTGTCTATTACATTAATTCTTATTTTAAAGCTCAAGTTAATATGAAAAAAATATAATTCAGTATGAAGTTATAGCTAAAAGGATTACTTGTTAAGGCATATAGAGAATTGCAAGACCTGGACAATATGTACATATATGTATCCAGTACGTATGTCTAGGATCAGTATGAGAGGCAGATTTAAATGAAGTCAGCTTGTGCTACAGTGTATGTTATGCCTCTACCTTCCAGTTATTGCACCTGCTTCAATTTTTGTGCATTCAAAACCCGATCTAGCAACACTTGTGTTGCTCATACTCTGTTCTGTGAAGAGCAAAGGAAATACTTTGTATGGCTTTGGAACGTCTCTATGGTAATGCTAGATTATTTTATTTATTTATTTATTTATATTTTTTTTTAGTGAGGTTTAAATGCAACATCTTACTGCTTAGAGCTTTCGCTGCTTTTTACTATACAGAGATCTCAGTTTTATTTTGTCGCAGGTTTTTAATTGTCAATTTTTCACTGGGCAGATCAATACATGGTATGATCTGTTATTTTTAAAAATGACTTGTAAGACATTCTGTTCTGTTTCTCTTCCAGGTGGAAAGAACTGGGCGGTTATGTTGTTTCCACTGGTCGCTTGCAGGTACTAAAATATACTTTATTAATTCATAGTTACAGTGATGTAGATCAGCACTCCCAAAGCACCAGTAAACCGGTTCACTGATTGGTGATTCACAGAGTGCTCTGAAATTAATATTTATGGTGAACATTATTGCTGTCTATCCCAGAAATCGAATTGGGAAATAAGACTTAAAGTTCTTGCATGGTACTACAAAACCTTATGCTGTTGGAACTGTATTTTTGCTGGAGGTGGCCTGAGAAATGCTCATATTTAAACTAGTTTCCATTACTATTTAGTTTGTAGTGTTACCTGTGCAGTGAAAGTTAAAACAGGAGCAATTTCGCAAACTGCATAATATGATGTTATACAGAAGAGGTGAGGAATATGTGTACTTAAGCCTGGTGACATGTTAATACACATGAAAATGGGTTACTAAAAGTGTTTTCACCAGTGCTGAATATTGTTACATTGTTACAATTTCCATCACTAGAAGAAAATAAAGCTAGAAACACTGCTTTCTTTAAGGTCAGAATAACGCAAACTAAACTGTAAACTATACAGTACCAGATTTACTTTATTATACTCTGAACAAGGCATATTCTTAAGAAGCATTAGTGGCTTTTGACTTACCATTCATAATTTTGTAGCTCATGTAAGTTAGAAAGCGGGTGACCATTCCATTAGTAGCTGATCATTGGGAAATTTTTGTTGAGGACAGGTAAACAGTGGAGTAGAATGAATTTGAAGAGTTTTAAAAGAAAGCATATCAATGCTAATTAGATTTATTTTTTTTTAATGTTAGTCTTACAAGTTTACCTGGTTTGGAGGAATGATTATTTTATCTATCTTTAAACACCCGAGGTAGTCACCATTGGCACACATTTAAGCATTTGGATCACAGTTCATTTCAGAAAAGACATCTTGTAAGTCACATCCAAAAGAATCCTTCTTTGTTAAAGCAATAAAAGTTTAGTTGAGTAGCTTGGATGTAGCCATATATATTTGAGTAGAAAAATCCCCCATGCTGTTATATTAAAATGTGTTTCTTGCAACTCTTCATATTAGAAAAAAGTTTGGGTGCATTATGGAATTGAAGAATGGTGGTGCAAGCATCATAAAAGAATATGTGCAAGCCTGTGACCTTCGACAAAATGTTCATGTGTATTGACCCAGATGTGGAAAGCTTAAAATATAAGCACCAGCACAGCAGAACCACAGCAACTTAGAAGCATGCTTTAGTTTTTGCAGTAGTTACAGCAAACTTGAAATTAAGCCCTTCTTCACTAAAATAACATAGCTTTTCTTTTTAAGGTAAATGTTTAGGGCTGTTTGTGAGCTGGAGGAAAGATGAAATTTGTGTGATGATAGAAGCAAGAATACAACATTTTTCCTTAGAAATGTCCTCAAGTTTTTGTGAACTGATGTAATTTGAGATTTGACAAGTCTCAGAGAGTAGGAAAAATGTAATAATAATGAGTGTAGTAATTTGTTAATTAAGAAACATCTCTTTTTTGGATTGCTTTACCAGACTGGAGTTCTCCGAACCAATTGTGTGGACTGTTTAGATCGCACTAACACAGCCCAATTTATGGTGGGAAAATGTGCTTTGGCTTACCAACTCTACTCATTGGGATTGATTGATAAACCAAATTTGCAATTTGATACAGATGCTGTTAGGTAAGATATACTAATAAAGTGTGTCATGGTTTTATTTTTTAATTTTATGTCAAGACATTTGGGAAGGTTATGTCTATGTAGAAGAAAAGTGCAATTCTTTCCATTGGAATGTTTTAATTATGTTTATTCATCCAAGTTTAAAAATTCTTTCATACTTGAACTCTTCATGAGAAAATCCAGTCACACTGAAAGTTTGCTCTTCTGGAAAAGTATGTTAATCAGGCTTCTTACAAGATAACTGCTTGAGTTCATTATCTTTATATGCCTAAACTTAAAAGCTAAGCATTTTCCTTTTAAATAAGTAACAAAGCCCCTATCCTCGTCTTTTACACTCACTTCACTTGCTTGACACAAAATACTGATAAAAACTGGAAACTGAAAAACTATATGCTTTCATGGAGAATGCCAAGCTGATCCTTGTATAGAAGTATGTCCTACCTTGCCACTTCCTACTTTTCCTTTAGAAAAAAAAAAAGTGCTTTGTGATTTATTGAAGAAAAGTTTTCAACAAAGTTTTCTCTCATATCAAGTGTCAGTGCTACTTAGTCAAGCATCCTTGAACTATCTAAGAAAACATAGCATTTAAATTGAAATGCTTCGGTGGTCAAGGGGAACTAAGCTACTTAACTTGTGAATATGCTTCAGAAATCCCCTTGAGGTGATGTATTTTTATCCTTTAAAGCTGTTGTCGTGACTGTGGCTTCATTGCTGGTGTCCACTAGAGTTTTGATAGTGGAGAGTGTGGAGATGTAACTTATATCTTAGAAAAGAAATTTCTGAAATGTCGGTCTCCCCTTCCCTTTACTCAAGACATACCTTCAGTTCCTCTTCTTTCTCCTGTTAGCTTCCAGCACTTGCCTGGTGCCAGGAGCTGGTATGTGCCACAGGAACAACCTCACTTGCAGTGTGTTGCCTCACTGTGCAAGTGGCCTGATGGCCAGGGAGAGCACCTGCTGGCTGGCTTCCTCAGTGTGCTAGCAATGCCTCTCATCCACTGTGTTCCAGCTGCTAGGTGCTGCATATTTACCTCAGGGAACAAACAACTGCTGCTGCAAAAACCGGTTGCTGTGCAGCCTCCTGAGGACTCGGCAGATGGGACTCTTTGGATTCTAACTAGAGAGGATCAGCAGATGGACAGGTCTCTTATATCCAGTCTCTGTGGTATCCTTTGCAGCTACCACTTCAGCACCTCAGGTTGCATGGTATTAGCTTTCCTTAGGCTTCACTATCTCCTCTCTTCCCACCACTGCTTTGGAAGCCCAAATGTCCTCTGTTACTCCCTGCTGCAGTAGTCCCATGTTTCCTGTCTGTGTTCTCTTTCTCTTGATTCTTCTCTATGCCCCAACCGCCCAAATTTCAATCTCTTACCATCATCTCTTAAGATTATAGTAGTTGCTTTGTCTCTGATTTTCCTGATACCTTATTTCTTATCATCTCTCTGAAATGTAGCTATTAGCCTGGCATAAAAGGTTACTTCTATCTGGCCACATTTGACTTCGGTTTTTTTCTTCTCCACTGCACTAGGTGTATGCCTGTCTGAAACAGATTTTGTCATCTGTTAAGACTTGTTTCTGCATTACTGTATTCAATATAATTAGAGAATCCTGCTCCATAATGCAACAAATTCTGATGACAGGCATGTGCTATACTGTCTCCCCATCGTGCAGGCCTTTCACTTTGACCTCCTGCATTCTTGTTCCTTGCTTTGACTCACATCCTTCCTGCACACACTATTGTAACTGGCCAAAGAGGGTAATCTGTAGCAATTTGTCATCCTTAATTTACCTAACTTATCTGGAAAACTAACTTTTGTCATGACATTCTTGACTGGCCGTATAATTCTGATTTTTCTCATATGCTCTCACTGGCTGAGTACAATCCAGAATTTCTGTTGAACTACATTTCTGAAATCAGCATTTTATTTGGTTGGCCATCCTGAAGGATAAAGAAACTATGCGTCTTCAACAGTCTGATTTTGTGTCTAACGAGATTACTGTTCTTAATGACTTTGTTGCACAGGACCATTTCTGCAAGCTATATTTCTTAGTGATTCCTTCAGTGTAATTGTCCTATCTAGGAAGTTTCCTAGACAAAGTGGATCTTAGCAGCTTGTTTTATCATATGTAGTTAACTTTACAGAAGGCTAGTCTTTGTTTGACTGCAGACTTAATATTTTGAGGCTGTGAAAGGGTAATTTAATTGTGCAAGTCCTTTCCAAATCAAGTGGATCAACATCCTTAATGAATTTAAAGTTGTCTGCTTTCTGTGAACCTTAATTACAAGGTCATTGGAATTCTGTTCATCAATACCTGATGACTGACTGAGGCATTTTTGAGAAGTATCATCCATTTACTTGTCAGTTCTAGCTGTTAACCTTTTTTTTTATTATTTTTAGTTGAGCAGCATTGCTATCTTTCCACTTTTATTAAAACAAACGAACAGAAGACCTTGAAAAAACCAACCAACCAACCCCCCAACCCAAAGAAACATATGTGGTATCATGAGCTTTTTTGAACAATACGTGGAAGCAACTGAGTTTTGGTTTGTTTCTTTGGATTTTGTGGATGTTTTTTTGTTTGGTTTGGTTTGGTTTGTTTGTTTAATAAGCAATTATTTCCTCCTAATTGATCTTTTTGTACTTGAAACTGGGCAGAAGATGTGCTGGACAGCTATTTTGTTTTTACAGGAATTGATTTGCTGCTCAGATAAGTGTTCTTCATTCAGAACCTTTTGAGGAGGACTTCAGTCAGATGGTTGATGGGTTACTTATGTAGTACTAACCCTTTATTGGAAAATTTCTTAAGGGAAAGCTTTTGTTGTGTTGTGTTGGTTGGTTGGTTTATTTTTATTATTTATTTTGTTATTTTGTTTTGTTTGTTTCTCCCATCCGTTCCACTTCTTAAGGACTTCTTTCTCAGGTATTACAGTGTATCATATGCAGATGCCTGAGTTATTGTATCTTACTATACTGATGTGGAAAAAGTTTCCACAGGTTTGGTAGTTGTGTGGTTTTTTGGTTTTGTTCTGTAATTTTTTTGCCTCTTAGTTAAACTTTAAGCCTTTTTTAGCAAGATGTCATCCTTGTCATTTTCTTGCTCAAGGAAGTCTAGTCTCCATTTCTGAGAAGCACTTCTCAGCCTGTTATCTTTTAGACTGGGTGTCATCTCCTTAGGATAGACTTTTTTTTTCTCTGAGACTGTGGTCTTGCTTTTGTCATCAATGGGGAGCCTCTCGATCATTTTTGCTATTTTGGACTCCTCTCAGCTTGGAGCCTACTGTGAACTTCTTGATGCTAGCAGACTTGTCACTTTTAGCCAGCTTTCCTGGTTCATCTTTGCAGCCAGCTCTTTCTACCTTCTTCTTACATCGTGTTTTTCCAGCTCCAGCAAATGGTATCTGACTGTCATTCATGTTTCTTACACGTGATGTTTATTTGTTTTATACCTTTGAGCCATCATTATTGTACCTAAGGAGATTTTTGGAGGGTTATGCTAACTTCATTCCCAGTGGACTTCACAGAAAACATAGCCTTGAGCTATTGATGTGCTCTGTCCCAATTAGTGTATTTAAAATGCCTTAGTTTGTGAAGGTTTATAGTTCATTTTCTCCCCATGAACTAGCAGGATATGTTAATCTTCTCCCTGAATCTACAGAAGTGCATATTCTGTAGTGCGAGTGCATTCTGGTATATTATAAATTAGTGAAAGTCTTACAGTCTAGTCTTTCTTAGTAATTATTATATCTGAATAAAATTACCACATATTTATCTGTATAAAGAATAGAGACATAGGCTTAAATTTCAGTGTTTGTGAGTTAATAGCACATTTAAGTAAATCCTTGGGGTTGTAAACTGGCAGAAGTACTTAGGAGAGGAATATGTTCTGTTAGTTGAACAGAAAGACTTTATTATTACAATACTTTATTAATTTTTCTCATAAAATTTTTTTCAGCAGTTGGAAAAGATGACACATTTTTCTTTTTTCTTCAGATTATTTGAAGAATTATATGAAGATCATGGAGACACACTTTCTCTGCAGTATGGAGGTTCTCAGCTTGTCCACAGAGTAAAAACCTATAGAAAGATAGCTCCATGGACTCAGCATTCCAAAGATATTATGCAGACCCTCTCAAGATACTATAGTAACGCTTTCTCAGGTAAATTTAAAGACAGGAATTCTCTATACTATGATTTTCAAATAATTCAGTAAAGTCTGATGGATATCAAAGGGGTATTCTGATTTGATGAAGTATTTATATCCTGTGCGAATTCACGTTGTAGCATGCAGCCTTACATCATAAAATAAGATGAAATTATGTAAGAAGTGTTTAGAAAATGTACACATGTGGCACTGAAACTGCCAGTGACATTTACAGATCAACAGAGAAGCAGGTAGCTGTCATAGAGCTGTTACAATGGACTGAATGGCTTCAACAAATTTCAGGAAACAGGTACATCTAAATCTAAACACAAGTAGAAGGCTTCAAGTGGAGTGTTTCTTGTGATGTTTCTGAGGACTTCAAGCAAAAAGCAAACTCTGATGCACATAATGGTTTTATCTACTAACTGTTGAACCTGTGGTAGAAAAGAGAAAATTAAATTAAAAAAGCAAGATCCACCAAGTAAATAAATTAAGTTCTAAAATAGCGGTGTTCTCCTTTACTAACTTGTATCAGTGACTGATACTGTTCTACTTTGTTCTGAACCTAAGAGGAAACCTCTTTGAAAAATGCTGAGCCGTACCTTATGCAAAATAACTGAAAAAAACCTGTAAACTGCAGGAAAAAAAAGTAAATTGCAGTAAACTGCAATTATTTAGAAACTCTATGAACTTTAAAACAGTGAGTTGGACACTGGCTAGAAATACTTCAGTAATCTCTGCTTTCTTTGGCTGTTCATTGCTTTTGTTAGTGACAATTCTGCATTTGTAACAGAATATGAGAGCACAGCATTTAAGGTACTGTTTCTGAATGTGATTCACATAATTTATGTCATCATGTTTTCAGTGATATGGTCTCTTATTGCTTGAAGTGACAATAAGGTATGGCTTCATCAGTTATGAGGAAAAGGAAGCACACTTGCAGAATCACCTATACTGATAAATGTAAGATGCAACAGCTCTGAAGCTGTTCACTTTTATACTAGCAACTGAAATAGTTAGGTGGAGGCTTGAGCAAAGTTCTAGATCCACATCCGGGGTAGAGGTCTGCTTGCAAGGATAGTCACGATATGCATGTGTTTTATAATATAAAATAATTTGTTCTGAAGAAGATGTTTACAGAAAGAAGAGAGAATACAGAATGAAAAAAGTCCATCTTGTGACCCGGGTGAACTTGTAGCTGAGTACACAAACAGATGTGTCTTTACTTCAGTCAATACAAAAAATGAAGCTTTCATAAAGGTGCTGCACACTTTCCCCAATATACTTATGGTTTTGGTATTTGATTCCATTTGATCCAAATGATCTTGGTGTTTATGCATTCATTGTGGTTGAAGATGGCATTGCTGAAAAATAGCATTAAATGTTGCATTTACTGCATTTTTTGAATGAAATTTTAAATTATTCATTTCAGTGAAATTGAAAGGTTCACTGTCAAACACTGCCTGTTCAGGTGGCATCTGCATGCCTGTTAATGTGATACCTTGAGCGAGACTTTTCACAGAAAGCAGAGATAAAGGAAGCATTTTTAGAAGAAGATTCTGACTTTCTATACTGCACATATCGTTACTATCTGTCAGATATGCTTTAAAATACAAATAAAAATCTGAAGGCTAGCCAGTTTATGAGCCAGCATTTTTTGTGTTTCTGACCTGAGAAACATTTTTTTTTAATGCTTATGAATTTTATGTACTGGTAATAAACAGATTCAGAGAATTTTAGTGATTTGCTTGAAGTCATACATCGTATCAGAATCAGAACAAGATTACAAGTGGCCTGCTAACAGTGCTTCCTAAATAAATCACTTGGCCACACTTGTTCTGTTTGTCTATCACAAAAAAACCCAAATACTTGATTCTAAAAATAATTTATACTTTAAAGAAAAAGGTTTTATCTGTTTACCTCAAATCTCTTAGGGTAAACACTATTAATTAAGTTGTGCAGACGAGAAGAAGTAAGGCATGTATTAGTTAAGTGACTTGCCTGGAGATACAAATCTGGTAAATAAAACTTGGGCTTGTAAGAAAGATAACTTTGAATGCAGTTTCACCCTATGATGACCTGTGGTTCTGTGAAAAACAGCTTGAATATAAACTCATACCAACTGAATTAACCAGTCCATCATCTGAAATGGTCTATAGCAGCAGTTGATTAAAGCATTCATGATATGTGGTTTAGCTTTTCTATAGCTTTTCTGTACCTATAGATTTGTAATATGTTGCCTATATAATACCAGAGTGAAGAATTTAGAAACATGTTCTCAGGATCAAATTAGTGGTTGAAGCTTAGAAGAAAACCTAGGTTTCCCCCTAAAAATATGGGACAATTAATTTTATGGTAACTTAAAAAAGTATTAAAGGTTTAGGCAAAAATTCTGACTCTTTTTCATGCATGTTTTTAACTCTAGAATTTGAAAAAAGTAGAGGGTTGACTGTGGTTTGGGAAGTCAGCTGTTTGAAGCTGGTTATAAGCAAATGAGTTGTACCAGACAAAAGAATATCATCCAGCTAAGAGTTAGGTGTTCCTTCAATACCCTCTCTGGCAGGCATTCTGATTAGATGAATTCTAACATTTTTTCTTCCGTTTGTGATTGTCAGAGAAATCACAAATACAGGAAATAGTATTCCAAATAATATTCTTCTAGCTTTTCTGCCTTTTAGAAAGTAATGTGACATTGCAGACTTCAGTGCTAGAGTTGCAACATGCGTAATAAGCTTTTGGAATCCAGAATAATCTATTTATCCACAAACTGGACTGGACATAGTAAACCACCTTGTAGTGTTGTACGAAAGTGAACTTTATTACTCTAACCTTTTAGTCATGGGACGTGATAGTCCCAAATGTGTTGTATCTCTTATGATTTAGTAATTTGTCCTGTAGCACAGTCACAAACTCCGCGCAAACTCCGATTGAGAGCAGTAGATAATTTTAGGCTAATTCAATTAAATAGCCCCTTCAGTTCCGTTTTTTGGGGTTTTTTTTTCCCCCAAATGTTCTTAAAAATGTGCTAGTATACACGTACATTGCAGTATCTTTTGAAAAATCAGTGCAGGCTTTCTACTTGCCTGTACATAATTATAGCATTCGGTGCTAACAGTGAAGGGAGAAAACCTATTTGTTCTTTTGTCTGTGCTCCACAGTGTATTGACACATTCTTATTTATTTATTTTTGAAAGGAGAGGTTTTTCTATCTAAAGAAAATTGGTTTGAAAAGCTCAATATCCTGTTTGCTCTGGCCAGTGGTTCAAAGAAAGACAAAAGCTTTCATTATTTTTGTTCAAAATTAAGTCAGAAAATTGTGCAGCCCTTAAAAGTAAGGCAGGGGGGAGGAATGTCACCTTTCAAGTTAACTGTCTGCTTCCCTAGTCACATATATGTTTTTGCCTGGTTGAAGACTTATGCACAAAGAGTCTTTAATGTCGTGGCTCTTACCTACTTTTGAATTACGAGTTGAGAAGTAAGACAGTGTGAAGACATTTTCTGGTAAACGTCTGTATTTCTCTTAAGTTTAAAGCATAGTTGTACAACTGAAACAATGGAAAGGAGAGTTTCAGTCCTTTTGCGATGCAATGTTTAACATCAGTCATTTTTTTGCTGTGGAAGAAAGGTAAGAATGCTTTAATGAGCTGCTGCTATAGACCATTTCAGACAATGGGCTGGTTAATTCAGTTGGTATGAGTGTCGCTGTTGAGACGGACAAATGACATTAAAGGTTGTGTGTGCAGAAAAACCCCAAAGGCACAAAAGGCCCAAAAGGCACCTTTATTGCTCTATCCCACTGCATCTACGCCCATCCTCGCACAAACTTGCACAGATGTGTCCTTGCTTCATTGGTCCAAAGTTGTCTCTCCCACCCATCATTGGTTGGCATTTACAGAACTCATCTTCTACCCGTGAGATAGCACATACGCTTTGCTCTGCGCTTAGCGCTTCCTCAAACTTGCTTACATTGCCCATTTCTCTGTTTCTCCTTGTTCTCTCAAGGGTACACTGTAATCCTTTCAAGGTCAGAGTATTGCTTGAAACCCTCGGTCACGCTGAGGTCCACCACAATTCCCCCTTTGTGTTTTTCTGCCCAAAAGGCCATGTTAGCTGCCCGCTGCGTATGAGTTTATATTCAAGCTGTTTTTCACAGAAAAAAATTCTTTTATTTCATTTTGGCATCTCTCATATAAGTAGCGACATTGTTAACTGAATTATCCATTTTACTTTAATGGTTTAACAATTATTTAGTTAACAATTGCAGTGTACTTTCTGTTCCTGGCAGATGAAACAACGGTAAATGAACAAGGGAGTCTCATCTCTGCCTTTACATTTCAGAACTTGCCACTGTTGTTAACCCATTTGCTCATCTTAATTAATTTTTTCTTTAGGGCTCCTCCAGTTTCTATCCTGATAGTAGTGCGCTTTCTTGGTTTTCTTGAACAGCACTTTCTTTAAACCACTAACTAAATAACTTATCAAGAAGAATGAATACCTGTTATTGCATGTGACTTTTCCCCTAAAGGGAAGGCAACAGTATGTAGAGGGGGTGTGAATGGATAGAATAGGAAGAAAAAAAGACAGATTCCAGGGGAAATGCACTCAAAGTAGGGAAGGGTGACTTGCCCTGTTACACCATACAACTGTTTATACAGAAGATCCTACTTCTGTTAAGTACCATACATTTCTATAAGCCTACTGTCACCAAATTTCCACACAGCAATTAATCTGTCAGCTGCTTGTGTGTCTTAATTCCCTGTAAAAAAATATTATATACTACACAGAGGAAAGATATGCTTGAATTCTGAGGAGAAGGAAACGTAAACTTTGGTGGTGGCCAGGAACCAACTTTGTCCTTGCTATCATACCACCACTTTGTGGATTCTGCCTGGTTTTTTACCTGCCTTCTGGTATACTGAGACTTCAGTTTGTCATTTTGATGCAGTGTGTTGCTAAAGGGACACTCAGCTCTCATAATAGCATTCTTGAAATATGGAGAGACCTCAAGGAATAACACTATCTGTTGAACTAGTCTGAACTATTCCTTGTCTAATGATTACTGAAGCACCAGTGAGAGCAGAGGCAAGAGCTTTCCACGTGTTAATTCCTCAGGGCACAAACAGAGCTAAATTCTGTACATATTCCTCCATATCTGAAACTCTGTTGTATGTAAAACTTCCTCTACCCCAATGACTCTGCTTGCAAAGCTGTCTATCACAGTTCACCATCCCCAAGCCCTCTTCTAACTCCAGGTTTTCCTTATATCTGTTGTAACTCATCCTATCTGCAGCTTGGTAGCAAGAGAGATTTTAAAGATGTAAGTGAACAGCAACATTTTGCCAGGCTTCATCTGTAGCGATATTTAACTACAGGATTTTAACACCTGCCTGATTTAGTTTGGTGAAGCTTAGAATATGGCAAGAGAAATTGATGAGTTAAAGGGAAAAGTCCAAATTTTTAAAAGGTGTTTTTGAAGTTTAGTCATTCTACTGACTTTGAACTGACTAGAAAAACCCAAAGAATTAATAATTTGTATGTTGTGGGAAATGTGTACTGTATGGATACTGTTTTATTTCATTAAATCAGTCTTCAGTTTTTGTAGATTGCAGTAAATTGATCATGGTATGTCAGATTCCCTGAAACATGCATGAATACATGCACATGCTTACACATGCACATATATGCAGAAGAGGGAGATGGAAGTGCAGCGTGAGGTCTTATTTCTGCACAGCCTTTAAGCAGAGTTTCTTCCTTGGCTCCTCTGAGAGAAGCCAAGGAAAGAGGCAGTGCTGGTACCAGCTCCATGCACACTACAGTGTGGCAGAAGGTCAGGTCTAAATAAAATTTCATCATGGTGGTTGAAGCCTAGAGGTCCCAATAGAGGTCATAAGACACAGACACTCTGTCTGTGAGGAACAAACAAGTGAATGAACAGGCTTGAGCTCTGCAATGTTCCTGGCATTATGTGTACCTCTTGTCTAACAGATGCAGACAGGCAAGATTCTATCAATCTCTTTCTGGGAGTATACAAGCCTACGGAAGGAAAACCTCATCTCTGGGAACTTCCCACTGATTTTTATTTACATCACAAGAACACCCTCAGTCTGTCACAGACCAGGCGAAGGTATTTTGTTGTTCTGTTTTTTGTTGTTGTTTGGTATTGCTCTAGTACATAAATACATAAATAAAATGCGTGTTGTTAACCAAATAATTTGGTCAGCCTGGCAAAACTGCTTGCTTTTTTTTAAGCTTTTACAAAAGCTTAAAAAAAAAATCTTCAGGAGATTATCAAAAATATTGGATGTTGGTCTTTTGAAGGATTTGCTTCAGTATGTTATTTTGCTGTTGTACTGAAAAGAAGATTTCATTTCATATGGAATCCTATCCTGCAGTGTGAAGTGCTTCACTGGTTTTACTGAAGTGCAATTACCACTGTCTGAGTAAGCAATAGACAGGTGTATTTTTGGCAGTCATATTTAGTAGTGTCATTGTTGTACTTGAGATTAGGTGCTGAGGATAACACTTGTTTCATTCTTGTGTGTAATGCACTTTGTCTGAAGCTGTGCATATCAAGAAGCCCATGATTTTGTGCTATCCTTTCAACCATATCTAGTCTGTTTTGAAGACTATTTTTCTTCATTTGCGTTCCGCTGTGCTTGGACAATAATATACAGAAGTAATAGAGCAAAAGCGTAAAAATTTTTTAAGTAATTAACTTAGAGTGTTTCACAATGTGAAATTATTTTGTTAAGGATTATAAATACTATGTGTAAAATAAAATAATTTAAATTTTAATATAAAGACAGTACAAGAATTGTTAACTGAATTTTCTCTTTTAGGAACTTTGCTGTTTGCATCTTTGTTTGTGAGTCTTAAAACTCTGTATCACAAATGGTAGATCTGAATATCTGCATTTGAATTTTGTCTGGGGAAAATTGCAAGTGTTTAAACAGTGCATTCAGTCCCTGTTGGCTTCTTATTTCATTAACCTCTTGTGGCAGCTGGCATGTGACACGACTGTTTCCAAATTTCAATCCTTTCGTATTGTCTCCTGAGGCTTCTCTTGTTGCTGGCTCAGACCAGCCGTCCAACCAAGTGCTATTTCAGGCGCATGTGAAACATGCAACATTAATTTTATGGCTTACTAGTTCCCAGATATTATTGTATTTCAAAAATGAATTCACCTGATATATTGCAAATACACAAATGTCCTAATCTCCCATTCATGTTACTTTGTTAAACAACCGTCTCTTATTTGTCACATATACTGTTCTCAAATGAGGTGGAACATGTTTGTTGTTTGGTTTTTTTAAAATTAAATTTGCTAGTATTTGTATTTGTTAATTACTTTTCTTTTTCATTTTGGCCAGAATTTCTTTTGAGCACTTACAATATACAACCAAGAGATTTTTCTTTCATGAACAAAATGACACGTCTATGTGATAAGTAGGTGAAAAAGCTCTTCCAAATAATTTTTTGTTTCTACCAAACTATTGGACAAGTTCTTCATACAACTTCTTCCTGCTTCTCTGTGCAGTGCTTTTTTTTTGGTTTCCTTGGGCACAGAAGCAAAGAAAGTAATGAAAATTCATAATGAAATCAAGGATATAGGAAAAGAAGGAACATGTCATTTCCTGTTATTGAGACTTCTTTTGACTTTCTGTGCTTTTCCTATATTGTATTTGCCTCTTCATCAGAAAGAAGAGATTTCATAATGAGTTTCATATATTACTTTAATATCATTTGTAATTCATATGAGAAGACAGTGAATATGGAAAATGAGACTTTCTGTTGCCCTATTATTTGTCTTTTATGCAAGCAGCAAAACTGGGTATGTCTGTGTAGTTTCTGAAGGCACTGGAGAAAATGGCTCGCTAGTGTGGCCTGATACAGTACTTCAAGAAGAGATGGGACCATCAGGCATAATTCATTCCTTCCTCTCTAGGACATACACAGTTCTTGGAACTGAAGTGTGTTGCCCTGCCTGTTCTGCATGGTTTGCTAAGCCCCACTAACAAGTCTTACTGTGGGCATGAGAATGTACTTGTTGTTTCTACTCCAGATGGCTACATTGACATGAGTAGGAGATAAATGCATTAATACTTTGATTACATCCCTTACACTATTGTGAATACACACATATTTGAAATAAAAATCAATTAAGGTAAATGTCTTTTCATCCCAAGTAATTAAATAACTATCACAATAGTTTAGAGATGTGCATCTGAGAAGAGAAAATAGAAATAAGTAAACATGAATGAAAGATAAAACATGCTTTATTTTATGAATGTTGCTTGAATTCCTTTGTTTTTTTTTCAGAAAGCCTGTGAATTAGCTTCCAGCAGGGCCTGGTTTTTGCTGTTAGCTACACCAACATGCAGTTCTCAGTTCTCTTAGGGACAGCTGTCACATCAAAACATATTTCTACGTGTAGAAGTCCTCTGCTTTGACAATCTTCCAATTTTATTATTGTTGACATTCATTTCTTCATAGTCTTTTCCTAAATTCAGGATCCGAATAATGAGTGGTGGGTGGGGTTGACTTTTGTTTGCTGGTTTGTTGGTTGGTTTTGTTTGGTTTTGTTTTGGTTTTCCTTTTCTTTTTCTTTTTCTTTTTTTTTATTAACAAAACAAGAGAAATACATAAATACCTTCTGTATGTACCAAGACCTTAATTTTCAGTACTGTAGAGGGTAGGCATCTGAAAGGTATTTTGTTTAATGGAACAAAACCACTCTTCCCTCCACACCTTTATTGAGCTTCATGTGTTTAAATTTCATGGCCCAAGAGCAATGTAATAGAATAGAGTCTGTTGAAATCCTCCATCCAAGGATAATTCCTTACTTTTTCCTACATTTAAATTGCAAAAAAATGTTTGCTCAAGTGACACTGTATGGTTGGGTAACTGTTCTGTACAAATGTTTAGGCTGGATACAATATCAGTGAATGTATCAATTGTGTATCTGTTTTTCCTGTACAGCTATACTTACTGGTGGACTACAGGTGTGCTAAAGCATTTGCCCCTTCCTTTTGATGAAGGTAGGAAATATCTTTGCACCTTGCCTTACAGAGTATCTTAAAAAAGAAGTTTTAGTCAAAAATGCTTTTTAGATGGTTTAGATCTCAAACCTGAATCCTTGTCTATTTATAGTCTGTGCTGGTGATTACATTCCTGTTGCAGATGACAACGTGTAGCTCATGTGCCTTATCTCTCTGGAAAACTTTGGAGCATGTTTTATTAGGAATTGTTGTCATGAAGAGAAATCAAATTACATTGTTTGATAATGTGTATTGATTGAAAATGTGCTGTGCATACACGTCTTCCTATCATGTTTTCATGTCTTGGAGTGGATGTGGCTGTAGAAAAATGCCTGTTAGGTTTGCTAGGTAGGCAGGCTACTGTTTGGTTATATTTTTGCAGAGTCAATATTTGTTAGTAGAAAGATTACTTTTTTCTTTTCCCCAGTGACATGTGCTGAAAACAGACGCAAGTTGACAGTGAAGAAATTCCACAAATATGAAGAGGAAATTGATATCCACAATGAGTTTTTTCGACCATATGAGTTGAGCAGTTTTGATGAGACCTTCTGCTTGGCAATGACCAATTCTACACGGTATATTGGGATGTTTTGTGACTATACATCCTTAGCTGGAAATCGACTTGTGTGAATTAAATGTACATTTGATTTATGTGGTTAAATCTGTGTAACATGACAGGTTTTGTGTGGTGTTTCTTTTGGTTTGGTTTTTTTTATGCTTCGAATTTAGCAAACTTCTAGAAACTAAATCAAAATACTGAAATGGAAATGCTACTCTTAAAAAAACCTGCTAAGATAGTATTTAAATTTCCAATTATTTTCCGTTGAGGGCTGCCAAATGTTTGGGCACTTGAAGGCTGAGAAATGAGCTTTTCTCTGCGGACTTAGATCACAGAAGGTGCCTTCAAAGCCATTCTTTTTTCTAATTGTTCTTCTCTCATTTTACAATTATTTTCTTTGGTTCACCAGGTTCTTATAGCTGGCCAGATAGGGGTTTTTTGTTGGCAGCAATCAGCTGGTTATTCTAAGCATAATCTTAATCACACTTTAGCTGAAGACTTCCAGGCAAATTATGTTTCATGTAGTTTTTTGACCCAATTTGAGTGTTGGCATCATTTTGAAAATAATGTAGCTGAGTTACAGGGCTTCTTCAGCGCAGGAACAGAGCACATTTCTCTAGCTTCCTTGGCACATGGTAACATTTGCAGCTTTTTTTTTTGGACTAAATAATGAAATTGAGAGCTTTTTAAATACCCAGGGGGTTCATATTTCATGACTTTAACTTGTAATGATGAAGTTAAAACTTGATATTTCTTTTTATAATGATTTTTTTTTTAATTCAAAGGTAGAAGTTAGAGGTGCTTCTTCCAGGACATTTTTAAAATTGTATGTGTTGAACTTCAGTTCTGAACAGGTTTTCTTTTCTATTTTGCCAGAGATTTTATGCCTAAGAATGTGGGCATTGATCCAAGTCCATTTACTGTTCGTAAACCTGATGAAACTGGAAAGTCAGTGTTGGGGTAAGTCTGAAATATTAAAATTTTGTTCTGGTTTAATAGTAGTGAAGTTGTAATGCAACCTATAGACTCTTACATGTGTGTCTGCATAGCATATTCTCTGTTACACAGGGAAAAAAAAATTGTTGGTGTTATACTGTACTTGTACACTTTGAAAATCATGTCTAATTTGAGATTTTTGTTTGACATTTGGAATTCTTTATTATGACTTGTTTAAACTTTTCCAGGTTTTTTTTGTACTTCTCTAAGTGAAGCCCATGAGAAAATTTTATCTAGAATAAGGATATGAAAGTTATCAAAATTTGATCATCTCTTCATACTAGTGGCAACTCTGTTCTCTATTGGAGGTGGCAGGAATGCATATATTATTTTTGTCTTCTAAATAAAAATAAATACTTTAATAAATAGCACATATCCTGAAACATCAATAAATGCCAATTTCGGTATAGTTTTTGATTTTAAAAAATTAAAAATATGTATATATAAAATGATATAAAACAATTCAGCAACAGTTACTGTTCAAGGTGAATGTTTAATTTAACTCATAGAATCATAGAATGATAGGGGTTGGAAGAGACCTTTGGAGATCATCAAGTCCAACCCCCCTGCCAACGCAGGAACACCTCAGGCAGGCCACACAGGAACACGTCCAAGCGGGTCTTGAAAGTCTCTAGAGAAGGAGACTCCACAACCTCTCTGGGCAGCCTGTTCCAGTGCTCTGTCACCCTCATAGTGAAGAAGTTTTTCCTCATGTTGAGGTGGAACTTCCTGTGTTTCACCTTGCTACCATTACCTCTCAAACTATCAGAGGGCAGAACTGAAAAGAGACTGGGCCCTTTTACTTGACACCCACCCTTCCTATGTTTGTAAACATTAATAAGATCCCCTCTCAGTCTTCTCTTTTGCATCCTTTTGCTTTGTTACTTTATTTATTCCATTGTTGTGTTTGATCTGCTGTAACACACAAAAAGTGCAACCACATACCATTCTATGGCCAGTAGGAAAGGATGTAGAGGACATAAAAGAGGTACAATTTTTGATGGGTAAAGTAACGTATACCTTTTGGAGCTTGTACAGTTAAATCCTTTGTTAGCCTACTAAAATATAGATGATGTATCTTGAAGAATTCTTACAAATAAGCCACCTCTTTATACTGAAGAGAATTTCTAGAGTGAGAAATACATGCCACAGAAATAAATATTCCTGATTGAAAAACTAAACTGAGGGGAGAGGTATGGAAAAGGAAGGGTGTGGGAAGAGTTATGTTATGATTAAGATTCTTTGGGCCCAAGATTAAGCAAGTTAGTGGAGTAGATAATGTTGATAATCAGAAAGTGAAACTTTTTCCTGGATCAAAACCAAAGGTGTTATGACTCAATGAATTTCTATTCCTTTTTATTCAGTCAGTCTGGGGGAGGGATTTAAGTAAAGAATCAGAGAATTGGTGGAGAAAAGCTGACTTCATCTTCAGAGCCCCCTTTAAATGCTCTGGAATAAGAAGAGAATGAAGAAAAGTAAATCAGTTGGGGGATTCAAAGGATGAGCAACAAGTTTCTCTAGATGAGAGAATTCATTATCCTTCAGTAAGATTATAACCAAAATTAGGAATTTTAAATACTTGTTATACTTTATAATACTTAAATACTTTAAATCTCGCTGAGTTCATAAATACACACTGCATTTCATAATAGGAACAAAAGTAATAGAGAAGAAACTGTGCTGCAGCGCAAAACAGCTGCTAGTGCTCCTCCACCCCCAAGTGAGGAAGCAGTGTCAAGTAGTTCTGAAGATGATTCTGGGACAGACAAAGAAGATGAAGGTGCTGTTTCTCAACGTTCAACTCCAGTAAAAGTGACCGATACAGGAGACAATACCAAAATCACAGAGGTAAGAAATTATTGTAGCAGGCAAGAAGTCTAATCATGGACTTAAAGTTCACATGTCCTTAAAGGAGAGGGGGGAAAAAAAAAAAAATTAAAAAAAAAATGTTATGGAACAGTCAGAAGTAATGCACTGAAAAATTAAGTGAGAAAGGTCTCCAGTGTAATTTCTTTCTGTAGATATTGGCACAAGTGCTTATAAAACTTTGCTATTATTGTTGATGTCTAATAGCAAAACACAGCAGAAAATAACATTTTTCAAAAAATTAAATTTACTGTTAGAAATCAATGTCATTTGAAAGGTACTCAGGTCAGGTTTAGTCCATCATATAAACCATAAAGTATGTCTATGTTAGTGTGCTAATTCAGAGCAGTAATGCACTTCTGATCATTGTCCCTTACCGTGCTCTGGTTCACATCACAAGATGGTCTTGGAGCATGCAAGCGGGATTCCTTTTTGGATGAAATAAAACTGGGAGATGCTTCTCCAGGAATGTACCAGATCAATCTACCTAATCAACATTTAGTCCATGAGAGCTAATGTAGACAGACCCCCTGATGGACATGCAGTATGAATCTGAGGTCCTGAACACCACCTCTTTCAATTATAGATCTGTTCATTTTAAAAGATGCCACTTGTTCAGGTGGATATAACTGTAATTAATGTCCAATCTAGTTAAATTTCAACATGATTTATGTGAAGACTTTTAAATTGCTGTTTCATAATTATATGGTCTGACATTTCAAAGAAAAATTAAATTAAATTAGCTCAAAATGCATGATAATGTTGGCACATTGGTCCTAAGCTATTAAAACTACTAAGGTTGAAGATAATGGCAGGGTAATAGTGAAATTGGGTATGCACAGTCATGTTAAAAGAATGTGTATTCTCAATTGTGGGCTATTAATCTTTTTTGCTAGCATTACTCCAATTCTGTTGGAATTCCTTGGGTGCTAATTTAATGAAAATATTGATTTGTATAAAGTATTAAGGGAATACCTATTTTGTTAATTCATGTAACATTTCATCAAATCCTTTCTTGTAGATATCTATTTTGGATAAAGAGTTGATATGTGTAATCTCATATTTTTAGGGGCATTCTTGGGTGCTTGTAGTTATTCCAGAGTGATTGGATGGTTGGTCAAGGATTTGAATTTTGGTATTTTTTACATCAGCAACTGTAGAGAAAAATTGTATCGTTATGGGGGAGGGAAAAAACACAAACAGCTAGTTCTTTTCTATTCAAATCTCATAAAAATTATTAATAAAATGGTTTTATACATCTGGGCAAGACATACCTTTCTGAAGTTCTTCTTTGACTTTGGGTATTTTTGAACTAAAAGAGAAGTATTTTTATAGTTGACTTATTTGCAGTTACACGTGTCTTGTCAGTAAACCTCCTCAGTTTAACACTGAATTATTAGACATAGTGAAGTATTGCATGTGCATTGGATCCTTATTAGAGTTGACTGACAAGATTGTGTAACGTAAAAAATAAAAATAGTTTTGTTCAACCTGAAGTTTGTAATTATTTCAGAGTTGACAGCAGGAAATGTGAAAGCAAATGTGGGAGCATGTTCTGAATGATTATGATTTATTCTATATTAAATTTCAGCACAGAATGGAATTTAATACCTACATCATTATATGTCCTATAAATATAATTTATTTCCTAATGTATTGTTTGATGTTATCTTTCAAGAATCCTTTCTTTTACTTGTTGAACAAATGTCTTGAATAATATTTGAATAAAGTATTTTTATTTTTAAAAAACCAACACATGCACAAGCTAAGATTGCTATGTGTATGAGAATCTTGTTTGGTTTTGCCTGCACTTTGGACTTTATTTTCAGATTTAGAAAGAATTCCTTGCTTGAAAGCAAACTTCTCTTTGGATGTTGTTACAGCATCCTCAATCTGAATCTTTCTTCTTACATTCCAGAATGTAGTGCAGTCAACAAAAGATGTGTACGGAGTCAATCTTTCAGATGTTCCTTCAGAAGATGATCTTGCAATATACGCTAGGTGAGATAAATTTCCAGTGGTAATCAGTAAAAGATAACTGGATCTAGTTAAATACAACTTATCAAAGTGCTGCCTTTCATTAAACTTATTTAAATAATACATTTTAGAGATATTTGAATATAAATACTATTCTGTTTTTCAAATCAAACCATTTTCAGATGTCTGTGTCAACTCTGATTTCAGTGAAAATGATGCAGATTTGCATAATGTTGCATAATTGGAATGCAAAATTTGGAACGTAAATTGAATAAAAGATGCTTCAATAGAAATGCCTCTCACTTAATATAGTCCTAGAAATTAATAAGCAAATTCCATATTAGGAGTGGTTCCATGGTTCTAAGCTATGTAGTCTGTGATTGTTGCATTTTTTCAATGTTGAGTTACACTAATTCAAATCAGTCACATATCTTCTATAAAAACGTATACAAAACAACATAAATTGAGTCTTTTTTTAACTTATATCTTAATTGTAGAGATATGTGTTAACTATTACCTTTTACTCAAATTTACACAGTCGTGTGACTTTTGGTGCTCAGGGAAAATTACTTTTCTGAATAATATTCAGCCCTTTTCTTGAAATATCTTGGCCCTTTGAGCGTGAAATAAAAAATTGTAGATTTTATAGGGAGACCTTTAGACTGTTACTAAATCCAATATAGACTATGAGGAGAAAAGTTGAGCCAGAGTGACTCACGCTGTAGGAGCAGGAATATCAAAGTGACAGATATTTGTACTGTAAGTTTCAGGAGAGGGAGAATTCAGTTTGACCCTTGGCATTATTGGGGTTTCATGAAACAACAGCATGCAAATATATGCAGCGTGTGGGTTTATATGTGCCTGTATATATATGCACTGCACTAAGCATAGTGTGTGTAATAATGTGCTCTTACTGCATTTAGAACAGCATCATGCTGCCACTTGTTCCTAATTAATGGTTTTGTGAATTCAAGCCATATGTATGGGAAATGAGTAAGATACAGCATAGTGCACGACAAAACATAGCTTCTTAGGTGGTCCAGCAAGTGCCCACTCAGTTCCTGCACTTTGAGGTAAACTATTGCAGTGTGAGGCAGCATGTTGCACAGCATCTGCAGGCTCTCCTCAGGAGCTGCTCGCTGCTTGCTTACTGTGAGCAGTTGGAGATAAGAGTTGGTGGGCAAGCGTTAATGTCTCACCTTCCAGCTCCAACTACACAAAAACTTCTGCTTTTATTCAAGGCTAACATGGACTTTTATCCTCTACGAGATAATTGTCACCTGTGCCACAGGAGCCATGAGCTGTCAGCTCCCCAAGAGCAGTTGGCAAATTAGTGGTGTGCATCTCCAACAAAAGGCAGTGACTCCCAGGAGCACTGTTTCTCAGTTGCCATAAGCCCATACAGAGTGCTGGCCATGTGTTGCTGTTGTTAGAAAAATATTTACTTACGCACTTGTCCTCAATTGCTCTCCTCAATATCACAGAATAACACTGAAGCCAAAAAGAAACTGCTTCAAATCTCCTTTTTCTTTCTTTTTTTCTTAAACCAGAAATTAATTTTAACCTTTTGAAGCTTTTTTAAACTCGAACCAAAACTGAACTAGAAGAATTGCATCTGTAGATGAACTGGAACTGAATTGAAGTTACTTATTCAGTTCCCTGATGGATGAGATTCTTTCCTGAACTTTCTCTTTGAAAACTAATCAGAATAATGGAAATTCAGTACTGGAGATCAGTTAGAGAAATTTAGATCCAAATTGAAGACCCTCTTAGTTCCTAAAGGCTTATGTTGCTGTTGACAAGAGAGCCATTGCTTGTGCAAGACACCAGGAGCGCAAATCCATTACATTTGCTTCATAAACCAGTGTTTCAAACACCTGCTTGGAATGTAGAATTAATGGAGTTTGAGAAAAGGGACAATTACACATCATCTCAGAAAATCACTATGTGTATATTGAAGTGAATACTTGTGAGGCATGCATTGAAATGGGCTTGTGTGCATTTCCTTTTATTTTCTAATGTGTAATAGCAGCGATCGCCTTGTTATGTTTGAAACCTTTTCAATCTGAGGGAATTTTAAATTCACTATGATATCTTCTCATTTCATGGTATGTGATGATTAATGCTGACTTAATTAATCCTCTCAATTATTTTTTTTTCTTTTTATTTAAAAGTATTTTTCTGTTAATTTTTCTTCAGGGGTAGCTACTTCTCTTGTACTCTTTAGTTCTTCAGATTTCCATTTCTACCTATCTCCTACATGCTGAGTAATTTGAAGATAGTACATTTGAATAGGGTTGAGGAGGATGCTTCTCAGTGTCTGAAATTTTTAACTACACCTATGCCTCTAACTTTGGTTCTTTGTTTTAACCACTAGAAAATGGATGCCAATTTGACAATTACCTTTTAGTATACCAGATAGCTAATGTTGTTCTGCAAACGGCCCGATGTGAGCCAGTGTTTACTACAAGTCACTTTGTGCATATGAACAGCTCTGTGATAACATCCAGAACTGTGGTTACTTTCCAGGGACAGGAGGACACTCAAGTAGTTTGAGGATGTATACTGCAGATCAACTGTGTGTGGTGTCTTACTGATGCCTGGCAACTTACTTGTGTTAATTTAGGCCTTGTTTGTTTCAGAATATTGGATAATTTGGAGCAATTAATTAATATACTCATACCTTTAGTTTGCCTTTATTAGTTTTTCTTAAAAAACTTGTTTCAATAGCAAGGTCCTGCCTTAGAAGAATATATATTTGAAACCCTCTGACCTTTCCTCTTAGACTGAGTGAATAAGATCAGTGATTAGCTAATTTATTTTATTTTGCTTCAATTAATTGCCAAGAAAAAAAGCCATAACAGTATTTTCTGTCTTAAAAGTCTTCCAGCAAATATTTGGAGATGGGGGAATTCTCCCAAAAGGTTGTACTTGTAAATAAGTGAAATTCAGCATTTCAGCTGAATAAACTAGATTGAATTTGACTGAGGATTGACTTAAATCTGAAACTTGAGAGACTTTCTTCTGTTGCCTTTTCTCATAGACTGTTCATCTGACTGCTTTGAAAGACTGTTGACTGTAGTGAGCTGCCTGTTTCATAGGAGCAGAGGCCTGTTTCTACCCATGACGTACTAGGTGACACCAATTAATAGGCAAATATTTTTCAAGCTGAAAGAAGCTTCTGAGTTCTCACATGCATCACCTGCAAAGTTTTAAAAACATGTCTTGTTTACCAGGGAGATAGTTCATGATCAGTGACTTGTAAACATGACTTAAAGGCTCTTTTTTTGGTGTAATTTTCCTTCATTTGCTGAATTAGCAAAGATGGTTCTCTTACTTTCTTTGATTTATTCTCCTGTCTACTGCTTTTCCCAGGTTTGTTCAGCTGGGACAGAGTCAGCATAAACAAGACAAGAGCAGCCAGCAATTTTGCTCAAAACACCACTTGGATAAGGTTATAAATTTGTAAGTATTCTTCTTCCCCCCCCCTCCCGCCCCAAACTATTTCTTTTTGCTTTTATTATTAGACCTGAAAAATCATCGGGTAAATTTGATGTTAAATTGCTTGAGAATCATACTTCTGTTGTTTCTACTGCATAAGGGGATTCAATCCATAACATGAAGAATTAGGTTCCTACTTCTCCCTTGTACCTTAAACTAATAGTGCCTTGTTTTTTCTGGT
>WUAM01000395.1:5995119-6039608 GCA_024336885.1 Actenoides hombroni
TAGTAATATATCTTTTTTTTGAGTGTTGATTGTTTTGGTGTGTTGTTGGTGTTGTTTGGGTGTGTTGTTTTTTGGTGGGGGGGGGGGCCTGTAATTTGAGGGGCTTGGTTTGTTTTTTTGGTATGTGTTTTTATTTGCTTCGTTGGATCTATACTAGCTTTAATCAGTATGCAGAGTGTTTTAACTGAAGAAAAGAGCATCTTGAATCTTACTTACGTGTTATTTTAAAAATTAGTCTGCTTCATTTTCCTAAGAAGTATTTCCTTGGGTTTCTTTCATTTTCTGCTCTTTGTTCCATACTGGTTCTATGCATTTGTCAGTGATACTTGAAGCTGATGAAGCAATTTTTTTTAAACAGTTCATTTATTACAGTAGATACCTTTTGCATCATGTTCCAAACAGGGAAGTAATTGTAGGTAGGTTGTAAGGGAAGATGAGGCTCTGAGTGCTTTTTGTCAATGAAGCACTTGAATACTTTAATCCCAGAAGATTACTATGGGAGCTATATTTAACAAAGTTAATTGTGGTTGGATAATAGGAGAATTGCTCTCCAGGGGTGTCTGCCACGTGGCATAACTTCTATATATTTTGATGTGAATAGAGTAGCTTTCCATTACTATGAAAAATAACATTAAAATTACAATAGGTCCATATGTTTAATTTATACTGAAATAAGGAATTTAACTGTCTGTGAATTTGGATCGATTATTCCTGTACAAGAATGGCCTCTAGTGACAGGCCAGATCATGAGAATCTTTTCTTAGTACTAGTATAAAAAAGGGTCATGACATTATCTAAATATACTGTTATTGAAAGAGGTCTTGGAATTTAGATAATCTTCCTAGTTGACATTTTCCTGTACTGTAGGCAGCTTAGAGTTTCACCATGCCAGGTTTTTATTTACTTTTGTCTCTGGGGTACATGATCTCTTAGCCAACAGCATGGCCAGTCCTTAGAGCTGCAGACCTTTGCTGAAATCCATTGATTTACAGAAGCCTCAGCTTTGTTTCTTGCTCTGGGTCTAATCCATTCCCTCTATGCTGATGAAGTGAGGAAACCTTGAACATAGTACTTACCCAAGTAGGGATGGAGACCAGGGGTGTCTCAGGGGGGCTGAGAGAGCAGAATAACATGAAACAAATTTAATATTGTATATGAGACCATACTGTGTTCTATCAGTGCTTAGTCATTTGGTATTATATACATTTAAAGTGATGATGCCACAGTGCATGGCTCAGTATTAATAAATTTAGACTTTGTAGGTGAATGTGCCTGTACTTATATAATAAAATATATCTGATGGGTATTAAAATCTTAAGTTAGGTTGGGAAACTGTAAAACTGTTTTTAAAAATGAAGGAACAACCCTGAATGTTTTGATGGGAACTGGTTATTAAGAAGTTGTTTTATAATAATAGGAATATTTTTGCTATGACTAGAAGTGATTCCTTTTGTGTAACAGCAAAATCTAACAGCATGTTTGACAATGTAGGAGATAATGGTTGCTTTCTTGCCCCCTAGAGTAGAGTAAATTATTCCCTATGGTATGCTGCTGTAAAATGAACATGTTAAAGAGTTACACACATAATTCTTGTAGGTTTTTGGTAGTCAGATGTTAATTTTTCTCATTTCCCAGGTGCAATTTCCATGTGTTTCCAAATAGTGAAAGTGTAAATGTCATAGAACATACAAATCTGTGCCTCCCGTCATTCCTTCTCTTGAAGTCAAGTAGATGATCTTTCTCTGCCAGTTCTACCAAACATGCTCTTCTGTGCAGATCTGAGAGTTAACAGTAATTTTTTTTTCCTGAAAGTGTATCTTTGTACAGCTTAAAAACTTTCTTCATCTTTTGTTCTCCAATTTAAAAAGAAATGTGTAAATGCTGTTTGAAAAATGACAGATTATTCTTTCAGGAAAAGTCATAAATGTAGTCATTCTTTAAAGGCATGTTGTTCAGTTCTGAAACCAGAAAGCTTTCTCTTACTAAGTTTGAATTGCTGCTCTGAATTGGGAATTTTCCTGGAGAATACTAACTTTTTACACATAAAGTAGCTTGAACATACTATACTCAAGATTAGGCTGAGAGAGAGGGTTTTCAGTAATAGCAGCTGAGACACATCTTGCACTTGTTGGACTGTATATTTCCTTGTTTCTCAAGGAGCACTTGAAGAAATTGAAAAATTATGGTAACTTGTATTAATTTAATATTAGGTATATTTTAAATTGAAAAAAAAATCTGACATATTTGATTCTCCAGTAGTTTCTTCTAGATAAATATGCAATTAAACCCCAGTCCTTTCCATAGTAAAATGAAGTAGTCAATCCAAAACTGGTCTGTCATGAGCAGTGAGATAATTTAGGCTGTTAGTTGCTGTCATTTCCACACGTTTCAAGAAAATAATTTATATATCCATTTTCAAACTTAAAACATTCAAAAACACCTCACAACCTTAAACCTCATGGCCATTTTTATCCAGTACATAAAGCCAATACAAAAAGAAGTATTTCGTATTTCTACAATGTCACTTCACTGTTGTTTGGAACTCAAATACGCATTGTAGAAGTACTGAAGAGAAGCTTCTGGTTTAAATTTAGAAACTGCAAGTATAGATTAGGAGAAAAAAATGGATACTTGAACAGAGACCACAGTGATGCAGTGAAGTAACACTGAAGAGGAGTGCAGACACTGGGGGGATATTGAAGTTCCTCTCTCTGTTCATAGATACTCCATGAAGTCAAACTGGGTAGAATTTTAGTTACAGCTAAACGGAGCTGGACAGCTGGACTACTTTTCACACAATCTATTACCATGTATGTGAAGAAAGCCTTTTGAGTACTGTAGTGTGATTACTGTTGGCTGACACAGTGCATCTATTCCTAGTTCCCTAGTACTCATTGTGGTGTGATATAAATAATACTGTAGTAAAATACACTTTCAATCACTGTCCAAGTGTACTTCTTACATCTAGGAGCACAAGAAATTTGATTCCCTCCTGAACAGGGAATTGAGTGTTTTGAATGACCGCAGCACTTCTGGAGGAAGAGTGCTGTGCCTGGTCCCGTTGTGACCTGTGCAATATAGCAACAATGCTTGTGCACTAACTTCAATTCATCTATAGATATGGTACTCTCCTGTTTGGTTTTGTAGGGCACTGACAATGCTCAAGCAAGAGAACACTTCAGTGTGCAGTATCTGTAGCATGGTCCAGGGCTATATTCTCCTTAAATATTTGACAAATGTACCCTCTTTTCGCAGATATATCATATAGTCCATGATATCAAAAGTTCCCGTGATGATAAATGTGTAATGTTATTTGGTTTATTTATTTTATTTGTTTTCAAATCAAGACCGCCTAGATTCTGCTTGTCATTCAAGTATCGATCAAACGTGACTTAAACTGAGTAGCAACTACCTATCTACAAGTTAGCAGCTAACTATGTACAAGTAGCACATGGGCTTCTTTACTGTCTGTTTCTGTATATAAGCACATAATATACATTATTTTCTCACCAAGATAAAAGTAATGAAGCAAATTTCAGTGAACAGAGGAGCTTTCTATATTTTCCATTTTTGTTAATTAAATGCTCTACTGGTGTATTTGTAATCTATAATAGCACCTTAAAATATGAAAGTACAAATAGAGCAGTACATTTTCTAATTGTAATAGTGCTTTACAACCCTAGTTATTTTTGAAAGCTGTTACCTCAGTTTAGAGCAATTCTCTTTTTCATTCAGTACTTCTGAGTGACTTTGTCAGTATAAGGTCTATTTCTTGGAGGATTAGATAAAAAATAGCTTTATATTTGTAAACATGACATAATCACTGCTTTATAACTGGGCTAAAGAAAAGGTTGGTATTGAATTTGTCATCTGTTTTCCTCACACCCTTCCCAGTAGTTGGGAAAAAACATTCTGTTGGGATTTTCCTTATGTTGAAAGGCAGAAGTAATTGAATAAAGGATGTTTAGATGTTTACATTAAAGTAATGCAAAATATCTCAAGAGTTTCTTGACATGGCTGTAGAAATAGTGAATCAAAATATGTTCATAATTCATCAACAAGTGACTTTAGAAATTAGAAGTTATCTTGGATTCTCAAGTATGTTGATAGTTTCACAGTACAGTGCTTTTTTTGCATGCTCTCTGCTTCAAATATGCACCCCAGTATGCTGCTTCACATTGGAAAATTAGATAAACTTCAATGAAAGCATTTATTCACAAAAGAGGGAACTGTTATGAATATTCATGAAAATCATAGGTAAGTTGGTTATATCTGTTTACACAAAGCTTAAATCACAAAGGTGTCTTATCTAGTTGCTGTCTTCTCCTGCCTGATAAGATGGTAGCCAGGGTTTCTTTTTTTTAAAAAAAAAACCCACAACAAAACAACAAAACACATATTCTACACTTCAGTAGGGCACCTCCTTGCTACACAACCCTTTGTCAGAGTAGCTTCTAGTCTTCAGCGAAGTTGGGGTTTTCTATTGTTAGTCTCCCCTTTGAAATCTCCAAGAATGATCTGTGTTTATGTCTTCCTTTTATTGGAAACAGGATAGATATCTACGTTAAATTAGGAGTCATCTGCCTTCCTTCCCTCCTTAACTAAAAACTCTTTGCTGCTATAATGGGTGAAACTCTTTCCTGTTTGGTGATTAATTGGATTTGGCTTACTTTGCTATGTCCTGTACTAGATCTCATATTCTTTAACAACTGTGTATTAAGAAGCATATATGATCTAAACCTCTGTATACCTCTAAGTAAAATAAAATAATGTAGCTCATTATTAACTCTTGATTTAGAGCACAGATGAGGATAATTAACCACTTTGAGTTAACTGATCCAATGTAGATGTGTTACAATAACTTTAATTTCTCTTTTTCTTTTGATTCATGTATATCCACTGTTCCAGTATTCTAAAAATAGCTTTAAGGATTAGTCTTCCGCATTTAATTTGAATCTTTACTCTTTTTAAATCTCAATATATTAAACAAAAATTCTGTGATTCTCCAGTATTTACTGCCAGTGAGAATTCTCTTGAAATGTACTGGTCAGGCTTCTTTATTACACGGATCTTGTCTTCTGTCTAAAGATGAAGGATTACCCTTCATTGGGATTCTGGATGACTTTAGTACTGTCTATGTGCTTGTCTCTTGCAAAACGCCTTGACTAATCTGACTGTTACTGAGAATATCTTCATTTTATATTCTGGGGAAGTGGTTTTCAAGTCACTGTGGGCACTTTCCCTGAAAGTACTTGGTACTTCATGTTGTCTGGAAAAGACAAAAAATGTATCAAGAATCAACACCACATGAAAGGGATCATTTTGTCATTTTGGTCTTGAATGCTCTGTTCATTTTTAGTCACACATCTTAAGAATAATACTACTGGGAAGGGTGTGAGGATAAGCCATAGTAGGATGAGAGTTGTAGCACTCTCCAAAAAATATCTGTCTGGGGACTAAAGGAAATAAGTCCATGTTGTAATGGTTTATGAAATGTTCTACTGAAGTTTGACAAGGGAGATGGTTTGGTATTATGATTTAAGTCACTGCATGGCTGGATTTGCTGGGAGAAGTTAATAAAATAGGTGAGCCAATTCTAACAGCTCATTTCTGTTAGGGGGAGGTCTTGCTCTTTCACACCTTCCTTATCACATACTTTTTCACTTACTTGTGCAAGCTTTGCTACTTGTTACAGTGCTCCATAAATCAGTTCAGCTCATCATTCTGCAGCAAACTAATTTAGAAAAAAAAACAACCAAATTGTTTCCTGGTAGATAAATGGGATTATTTAGACCAGTGAAGGTCCCAGTTATCACCAGGACCAGCACAGAATAGACAGAGCCACAGGGTCAAACACAGCAGAACTTTCTTATGTGGCTGCTGGCAATTTGTTAGATTGGCTTAGTCATCTTCTATAACACCTTTATGACAGATCAGAGAGCAGAGCATGAGCTCTTTTCAGGGACCTGAGGAAAATAGTTTGAACTCCTTGTGATTCAGGTCCCCATGTATGTAGGAAGAATTGTCTTCTTCCTATTCATCTGTTCTGTCAATATTGAGCTCTGAGCTTTTCAGACGAAAAAGCTCATGTGCCTAGCATTTTTGGTAGAGTTGTCAACTGAGATGCTGAATCTTATTTTAACAATCAAGCTGCATTTATCTGCCTCATGCTGATTTAGATTGTAATTTTCATTTATTGATGTCAGTTTCAAATTTTAAAAAATTTTTACTACCTGAATGTTCACATTTGATCTCTGGGTCATCCATATTTCCTACCTATCTACACTGAATCCTGAATAAAAGTCTACATGTTAAATCTCATACCTTCCATTGATGTTAAAAGAAAAGCAACAGTGGCATACATATCTTGAGAATGATAAACGACTTGTGACAAAATGTAGCCATCATTTTTCAAAAGGCAATGGCTTTTTTTTTTTTTTGACATGAAAAAACCCACTTTGAGCTATAAAACAATTGTTTGGTACAATTCTGGCTTGACAGGGACCTTGTTACTGCAACACACATAAAAAATTATTTTGTCTGTGTCTGCTGTCCACCTGGTTTAGCATTTATGAATGTCATGTATTAACAAGATAATGCAGTAGTTTCAAAAAGACCAGAAAAAAGATTAAAATTTGAGTTTTATAATTAGTCTTAGATTATTTTTTTTAATATGTCAAAATACATGAAGCTCTGTTACTAAATCTGCCTTTTTCCAAATTTTGAATATAGAACTATTGTATATTTTAGTACATTGATCACTTAAAATGCTTCAGAAGTTCTGTGGCTTGAAGTTTGGCACTTTTTTTTTTTATTTTATTTTGGGCTTAATGGGCTGATATTTTTCACTTTTGCCTATGAAGTCTCATTTTGATCCTAATGTCAGAAGCATTGAAATCATGTCCCCTAAAAATGTGACTGTAACCTATTTCTGTGAAATATGACAGTAAATCCAGTTATTTCTACATTGTATATTATGGTTTTGTTGAATTTGGGATTTTGTAGTATTAACAGTCTTTAGCAAAGAACAGAAAGTACTGAACTATATGCCACCTTAGACTACCTAGATAATTCAAAAGAACTGTCTTCCTCAAATAATCCTATTTGAAAAAGTACGTCTGAGCTTTTCCTTTCCAAAAAAGAAACACAATATTCCTCTATTTGTGTGAGTTCTTTTGCTACTTACTTTGTTTTGTCCTGTACTACCCCTAGGTTCCTATGTGTGTTCGATCTCTTAATTTTTGTGGTCAGCCTAAGTCATGCCTACTTGAAAGATTTATCTTCCCTCAGAGATCACCTTTCTGTATCAGATGTTCTGACCTCTCATATTCCTTCTGTCTGCACTGTAGAGAAGCTGCTTCTAATTTGGTTTGTAAAATGCTCATTTGGAGGTGTAAAGAGAGTATCTTCTCTGTCTAACCTTTGAAATTATACATGCTGTTGGAGTTTCAGGTGATTGCTGTGGGAGATGGATGCTGTCCAGGTTTTGCTGCTGGTTGGTTCTGTAAGATACAAGTTGCAGTGTTACCGGACAGAGAAGGCTTCCTGGTTTTCAGTCCTCTCCACTTACAAATAACATGACTGAAACTTGGCTTTATGGAGGAGTTGGTGCCTAAGGAAAGAAAATTCTGTTGAAGGCTTTTTCAAGAGTAGGAGCAATTTAAAGGGAAAAAAAACAACAGCAAAGAAAACAAACCGAAAACAAACAAAACCAACAAGAAACAAACAAACACACACCTCTGGATTTTCCAGAGTTTTGTAGGTCAGAGATATTTTCTTGGGATTCAAACAAGGCAACAGAGTACATTTTTGTCTCCTTTAGATATACCTTAGGGACTGGAGGAGAACCAATCAGTGATAAAAGAAACGTGGTGGCTTTTTAGTGACTGCTTTATTTTTGAGAGTCAAGCTCATCGCCATGCATTTTTCCTTCAAAGTATGGACCATCCTTGTTGTAACTGAAGACTTTATCCGTATCTTCTTCTGCTGTAGAGACAATGCTACTCTTGGTGAAACCTTTAGCCTATGAAGCCTGCTCACAAGTGGGATGAAAATAATTGCACTTTGCATGTCAAGGGTGCTGTCCTTCATGACATGATGTTTATGTTCCAATCAGTAATTTTCACTGGGAGACTATAGAGCTACAGGTCTCCAGGGAGATCTGATTGCCAAGCAATAATGTGCTCTCCTTCATGACTCTATTGTAAGATATTAAACTTATTAAGTAGATTAGATTTTTATATTAGTAGTGTGAGAGAAACGGCTTTAATTAAATGACTGGATAATACAAGCACGCTACAAATAGTTACAGCTTAATACAGGGTTTTTAATAAAAACTGGCATGCATGAACATGTGGTTCTTTCAATATATTTTTATCATGTTGAAGCAAGTAGGTGGAAAATTGAGATTTAGTTACTAAATACTCAAAATGAGATACGCTTTGCTGTGCAGCTTCCATTGTGCCTAAGGAAATGACTTTTTGACTCATTAGTGCTTCTGAAATGTCATGTCTTTAGAAACAAATCCATAGAAAGGCATCAAATTAGTATTATGGCTTTGTTTTGTTCTATTACTTAATGGTTCACTTGCTAGTGGACTGGACAGGCCAGATACATTTGAGTAAGTAATGTCTTTTGGTTTTAGATAGTGACATTGATAAGTTAGTACAGTGTGCTAGTGTCAAATACCATTGCTAGAGTCTCAACTTGAATACTTCAATCTAGAGAAATATCTGCAGAAGCTATGGGTGCTTTGTAAAGCAATCTACTCTTAAAAGCACCTAGATATAGTTACATAGACTAATGCTTGGTACCGGTTCTGTAAACAGCCCCCTTAATGTTTTCTAATGAAGAAGTGATGAGAAGACACTATCACTCCATTGGAGGTGGGGGAGAAAGAAAAGGTTAATAATAGTAGAATTTCCATAGTATTATTCATGCAGTTTGCCAACAAAAACTAAAATAAAATGCTGATTTAGTGAAAGCATAATAGCAGAGGTTGGACTCTTCAAAAGAGCTTCAACTCTTTTGAAATAGAAGTTTTGTGTCATTTAAGAAAAGCAAAAAAATGGCAAGCAATTTTGAAAATTTTATCCTAATTTGGAAATTTTATCCTCATCATAGAGGCAGGTAACTTGGCCACTTTTTTAGTACTTGTTTAAATTCCACTGTAGTGCCACAGAACTCTTAAGAAGCCTAAACAACAGGAGTTGTAATACAGTCTAAAATAAGGAAAAATCAAAATATATTCTATGTAGCAAGACTTCACTTTTTGTAAACTCTTTAGTTTTACTTTTTTCCCCAATCCTAAAATGGTAAAATGATTCTATGACATAACCTAGCAAATTCTGTCTACATTCTGGTAAAATATAACTTGGTTTTAAGTATGCCAGAGTCTGTGGGTGAGCAGTAAATTTATTGTCTCAAATTCAGTAGTATACCTGTAAAAGCAATTCTATCATTGCAGTCAAAGTATAATCAACTCAATGAATTGCTGTGTAAAATGGAAAATTACAAATTTAATTATGAAATGGAAAAATATGACTTTAATAGTGAAACCTTTTTAATTTTATATTCCATAATGGCAGTTTAGTGGAATCATGAGCATACTGCACTACCTGACACACTGCAGTCATTTTATAAGACTAACAAACCATCATGTGATGAAACATCCAAAATCCAACATATTTTAATGAAATAAATGGCTACAAAATAAAGGAGCAAGATTTTTGGCAGTTTTTAAGAGATCCTGGTTTAGAAACAGTGTCAAACATTAGTTTCTGTTCTTAATGCAACTAGAAGACTATTACTGCATTTCATTTGTAGAAGGGCTCTGACATCATTTGAGTGTTTCGGCTCTTACTTGTTTTTTCCCTTTAGAAGAGATTATACACGTAAAAATAGCTTCTTGTCTCTTGAAGTGCACCCAGATAGTGAGTCATGACTGTGACTTCTGTGGAATGTCGTAATGATACTAATACCTGCATCTTGATTGCATTTGGACTGGTTGGTGTTCACTTTTGCAAATAGTGAGCTTTGGCAGTAAGTTGCTGCTGTAATTTCCTACCTGAGAATACATGCATAGGCTAATACAATATTTACCAATAGCATTTGGACTGGTTTTCAGCCCCTGGGACTGTCTGCTATCTCAATATGCTATTACGTAAAGTATTTAGAGAATTTGTCTTCAGTAGCTAAAATAGTAGATGACAAATGAAAAGCTAATAAAAAACCAAAATCTCAGGTATTAAACACAGTTTTGGTCCTCACTGCATTATCAAAGAGGATGGAGTAAACCCTGGAACTCTGCATTAATGGCAAGGTGACAAGATTGATCAGAAAATAGCTGGTGTACAAGGAGAGATGAAATATACTTGGTTGCCTGATGGTGATATGGAGGGTGGCAAACAGAGAATGACCACTGACCGTTTCTCCCAGTGTAAGAACTAAGAACAGCCAAGGTCCACGATAACAAATGAAAGGAGTGTCACATCAGACACAGTGAAGTAGTGGAATTTACTCCCCCAGGATTCTGTAAGTCTCAGAGATATTAGACAAACTAGTGAAGACCTATGGAAATCACTTTTCATGGAACAGTACCACAGTTTCAAACCTTGCTTCAGGGAGATCCTAGATCCTGGTTGCTGGAGCAGGGATTGTTCCGTACCTGTTCTGGTTTAATAATCTGTCCTCAAACATTGCTGCTTGTTACTCGCTGAGACCCCATGAAATTTTAGGTCCACCTATAAGTAATCATCTGATGTAGAAAAGTGTTCAGTGTATGTGGTGGTAGAAAAGTGAGTCTTCCAGAATTGAAATCCTTATGTTGTACTGAATACCTGGGCAGCTTTGTTCATATGGAGTATTTATACAGCAGCAATATTTTAACAGCTATCTAGAAAGGAAATTAGCTTCTACAACTGAAATATGAGCTAAAAATGTATGAAACTTGATTTAGAGACTCTTTCAAACATGTATGTAATTTTTTTTCATAACTAAGAAATTATTTCTCCTGTTTGGCATTTACAGGTGCACTGTACCCACTGTTCTAGATAATCATAGTTCTGTCAGGTTTTTTTCTTGGAGTTAATTTCAAACTTTGATTTCCTCTAAATCAGGTAGTATCGATAGGAGAAAATGTCAATGCATAGGTTACCTTCAGATGGCAATGTATTAGTCATGCAATGTTCTGTTGTGAATTTCAAACTGATCTTCTATCACACACAGAAAACATCTGTACTGTTCGACTTAGAGTATTTTATAAATACATTAGTAAAAAATGGCTGGGAAATGTACATAGTGTATTTATGAATACAGCTTTCACCACAGCTGAAGTGCTTTAAAAGGAAGATTGCCTACAACACAGATATTTTTGATGTCCATTCATTTATTATGTATTGAGTATAAACAGCACTTGGTTTTGGAGAACACATTGCTACTGAAGAGTCTGGCTTAGAGTCATAGAATGTTAAGAACTGGAAAGGACTCTGGAGGTCATCTGATCCAGTCCCCTGCTCAGAAGAGGACCAAATTAGATGAGTTTTCTCAGGACTACATACACTTGACTGTTGAATATCCTTAGGGAAGGAGGTTCCACAGCGTCACTGAGCAACAACAGTGATTGACAACCCTCACAGTAGAAAAAAGTTTCCTTGTATCTGATCAGAATATCCCATGTTGCAATTTGCATTCCCCTTTTGGAATTTGTCTTTTCATCACATGCTCCAGGAGTCTGGCTCCACACAGATACCCTCCCATTACGCAGTTGCAGATAGCAGTAAAATCCTTTTTAACTTCTCTTCTCAGGGTTGGACAAACCCAACGCTTGCAGACTCTGTTTGTGTGCCATGTGCTCCAGCTCTCTAATCATCTTGTTGACCTTTGTTGGACTCATCCAAATATTTTATTGTCTGTCTTGTACTGGAGAGCCCCAAAGTGGGCACAGTGCCCCGGATATGGTCCCTCAAGCCGTACATAGAGGGAAACAATCCCTTTTCTTGACCCTGCTGGCTCTGCAGTTTTGAAATGAGTGAATTTGATGGTGCTTAGAAAAGGTCTGACAAATTCCAGTTCTTGTAAACTTTGAAACTTCATGTATTTCTCATGACTAGGTTTAAATATTAGGATTCAAAGACGGTATTTATTGTATGAAGCTATTTTTAAAATTATTTCATAATGTATCAGCAGTCCTAATGTACAGAGTGCTATTGCTGGTAATAAGTTGTCTATTTCCTGATAATTAGATGGAAAATTCTTATCTGATAAATCCTTTCTGTATGGTGGTTCAGAGTATAATCAATTGCTTGTTATAATTGCTACTAAGTGGATAGCTCAATGAAGTTTTTCTACTATGCATGGCACAGATCTGTTTCAACTTGGGTACTTACTATAGCAGCGCTAAGGAAGGATGTAGAAATGAGGACGGAGTGCAGGGAAGTGATAAAGTATTCTGTAATGTGATTAGTGGCAACTTACCTAATTACCCTACTTGCAAAGCTGGGTCTTATCAGGTCTGCAGTACTGATAAAAATCTAGGTAAATGAATTATCTAGTGGGAAGTTGCCCTTTCATTGACTCTTGTATATATTTTAAGAAAAATATACTTATCTAACTCTGTGGAAAATGTTTACCTAATGTTCCCAATATTCTGCATATTTGTTTTTTTTCCAGAATACCTATATCCTCTTTTTCTCAAGACAATATTTACGAAGTCCAGCCTCCAAGAGCTGATAGGAAATCTATAGAGATTTTTCATGCGCACATTCAGGCTGGAAGAGGAAACATGCAGCTCCTGGGAAAAGATGACTTCCTCATGTACAGAGAATACATTCGAAACAGATACATGTAAATACCAGCTGGATTCTCCTGCCAAGTCTACTGTACTGATAGGTCATAAAAATAATTTTAGGAAGGAAATCTAGTTTTGTTATTTTGCAGTAATAAATCTATTCTCTAAGATTTCTATTTATTATTCTTTACTATTATCCACTTGCAGTATGTGCTTTACAGGAAAAAAGTGATTTAATACCTGCTCTTCAGCTGAAAGTGTATCTTAAGAGACTAAGTAAATAATCAGAGCACCTACAGTCACTGAAGTGTAGGTAGTAATTTATGGCAAAGAAAATATTGCATATTTAGGTTTTTATATTAATTTCTTACATTATGTTTGCTAATAAAGCTGAAGTCATTTGTACATAAGAATCAGAAGAGAATAGTTTTCTTCCTTTTTGTTCCATGACAGCAGTCTTTTTCAGAGCAGAATGTTTTCCGGTATTTCTCGAGATTTTTAGCAAAGCTAAAATGGCTGCTTGTAACTTGCTGCTTTCTTAAGCAAAAGTGGAAAATATAGGGTTTATATCAAAACCAAAATTTGCATCAAGATTAACCAACTTTGAAACCCTAATTTGTGTCAAAACCGATCTCTCTGGTGCTAGTAGCTGCAGAATCTGTGCCACATGCAGGGTGAAAATGGTTTATGACTAATTATCATGGGCTTCTAGTAGGAATCTGAGGTGAACTGCTTTACAGACTGCATCTGCAAATGGAGAAACACTCTCCACTTTACTGGGTGTAGATTCTTTGAGAGCACAAAAAAAATCCTGTCATTTTTCAGTATGACAGGCATTATCCTTTTTGCAGCATACTCTTTCCATTCCTGTATTTGTGCTCCTGTGCAATGCTTTCAGGTTCAAGCCTACAGCCACCCAAGAAATCAGTGTTGGTGAGTGATGTATAGAGACCCAATCAGCTGGAGTGGTCATGCAAGAGGAAGCAGTAGTTGAGTTAGGCAAGACTGAACATCATGCCCAGTGCTAGGTAAGGAGTGGAGAAGCAGCAGGTATCTGAAATAGGTTGTTTAATTTAGACTTGTAATTAAAACATTTCTCAAATTTAAAAAAAAAAAAAAAATTTAAAAAAAAGACTATTATTTGCACTTACAAGATAAAATTCCCAACACTGCTTTCTAGACCTTTGCCTTGAAGACTACTGACAGTATTAGCAGCATCCTTGACAAACCGTGTTATTCCACAAGGTTATAAAGACCATATTTCAGAATTTTCTGGAATACCTGAGTAGCTCTTTTAGGGATATCAGCCAACTTCATGTACTAGATGTAGAGAGCATGTTTGTCTTCAGAGTAAATCACTGGCAGGCAGCTACTGCAGATTCTTGGCTGCAAGCTGCAAACATATTCTGAATCAATTTGAACATTTTATGCAGTTAAGTTGCACTTTTGTCAGTAATTCAATCTATGTGGGTGAAATGAAAAGATAAAAGTTTCTTGTGATAGAAGATTGTGTGTTTCAGGGGGTGACTTGTAATACAGTCAGTGGGAGAATGTGGTACCTCAAGCTACCAAACTATTTTGGTGTCTATTCTCTTTTGTTAATTGTTTAATATTGGTTTGAGATAAATTGATTTATTTTAGGAGATGCAAGAATGAAATGCTACTTTAGATGATACTTCATTTAGCTGTCAATGTTTTTTTCTCTGGAAAAAACCCCACATCTCTATACTGGATTCTTTTGTCCAATATGAAAAATAATTTGAAGGAATAAATGCTTGCTTTGGAAAAATGTAGAGCTGGAGTCCTTATATGACTGAGTCAAATGCATGCTTTTCTTACTGCGCTTAAACTATTGCAAAGAATGTTTTCCAGACTATCACAATCCTTATGCTTTTCTTGTTCATAGATACTGGTAATTCATAAAAGTTGCCCTTGAAAGTGTACCACTTAACCCCAGGTAAAGCCAAAGATGATGCTTCCTTTTTCAACATCTAATGTTGAAATGTTGCAGAATTTAGGAATTGTCATAATTTTACAACTCTTAAGAGAAAATATGTTCAGCCTTCAGCATTTCAAACCTTCCTCAGGAAAAGAGGATTAAAGGGGTTTGTTTTCACAGTTCTGAGAAGTGAGTGACATCTCAGTTCATTATCTGTACTATAATATCAGACTTTTCACAATCCTGTTGTGGCATCCCCTTGAATCTTTCTGTGTGTCTAACTGCTGCTTGTTTCTCTTAGCTGCTTGTAGGGGTTTCAGCCATGTGCATTGCTTTGCATAAGATGCTTGGGTATTAATATTCAGGTGAGAGCCTGTATGATCTAGCATTATTGTAATCTTAGCAAGCTGCTAAGAATACTCCAGGGTGCCAATGTCAGCTGTTTACTAGGTTTGTTTTAAAAAAATAAAACAAGGCAGAAACCAAGACTCCCAGCTTAGCATTGCCTGAATGATACATGTAACCCATGTAAAGGGTTAATTTAAAAAGAAAACACACTCATCACTCATCTAACAAGTTCAGTTGTGTGAAGGACTCCAGAGATACTCCCTTTGTGCCTACCTATTTTTTCTGTTTTTGTGATAATAAGGTTCAATTCTCAACTGTGTTAGAAGTTCTGAATAGATGTATACATTTGCCTTTCAGAAGCTGAGGAAGGTGTGTGAAATAAGTATAAACACAAAAAGAATGGGCTGTGTTGGCTCTGAAGGCTAACGTGGTGCTTCTTTTGGCTCTTAAGTGCTAACAATCTTCTTTAAAATTAAACTCTATGGGCAAAAAAAATATTGATGAGAAATGTTTTGGTTTTCCTTCAAAATACGTTTAGTTTGCTTCAGTGTGTTTGAAGGCTATACTGAAATAAAACACCTGCAAAATCATTATTCTTTGGGTTCTTCATGACTTTGGGTTCTTTTCAGATCCTCTGAGTGTGCGCACAGCTGCAGTTACCAGAGGGGAGAAAGTGGAAGAGCTGTATGTAGTTCTGGGATAACATTTGTGGCAACTATTTGTTTTGCTACTGAATTTTTGAGCTTTGTGCGCAGGATCCCAGGAAGGCTCTGCTGGCTTTCACAGACTCAGGCCAGCCTTCATTTGTATGCACTCCAAAGCAAGTGACCTGTCAAATAGTTATGTTTTACAGGAAGAGGAAATACCAGTTTCACTCAGGAGATGACTTCATTCTCCAGAGAAGCTTCACCCTATCAGTACTCCCTGAATAATGACACCTACAAGTGCAGCACACTGAGTATAAAACAATGCATATGGCCTACTTCAATAGTTGCATGAGTGTTGGCATGTGTGTACAGTATTGGTCCATTGGCTGGCATAGATTGAATTGAATTGATTTCCTGGAGACTGATATGGAAAAGGTATAATGTACTTGGCTCCCAAATGCCTTCCTCTGTCTTCTAATTTCAAAAATCTAATTAAAGTCATCACTTTTGGTGGTGATTTAGCAGTAATGTGGAACTAGTGCAATACATTGCAAAATGTTAATGAAAAAAAAAAATAATCGTACATTGAAATTACAACTCTTGCAAATATTGATAACCAGTACTTCCCTTCTGGAGTTCTTAATTCTGTGTTACAAAGAGAACAGTTACAGCTGCTAACCTGTCTACTAGAATCAAGTAAAAGAGTACTAAGAAAAACAGTATTTAGCATTACTCTGTATATCTGGAGGAGCAACACATGCTTTTCACAATATCCGATCCAAGGTTTGAAGATAACATTTGAATTCCATTCTCTTGAATATATTCATCTGTGAAGAATAGAGTGTAATAAAGGACAGGCAAGCAGCATGAATGAGCCATCTTTGATGGTCCATTTGTGTTTTTCCACTCCAGGTGTAGCTGTGCTGCTGACACTAAAGCCCGGTGTGTTTTTTAGGCATTACAATAGCTGCGGAGTATGCATTTGTGGTGGTCTTCCCTTTTTTAGCATGCAGCATGTACAAGATAGTGTGCACACTGCAACCTCCAATTCCTCCCAAAACCCCTAGGCCTTGAGAAAGCACTGTATTCCCTCACCTTTTTTTTTTTTTTTTTTTTTTTTAGTATTATCTTTTGTTTTCCTTTTTCCCTTCTTTTTCTTCTGATTTTTCAGTATTTAGTTTGATTTCCTTTCCCCTTTCATCTTCACCACCTGTGGTCCAGGATCTTTTCTCTTACCCCAAACTGTGGCACATGTTGCAGTTTGCCCACTATACACGGATCATTTTAGAGCTTTGACTTGAAGGAATACTCTGTAAATTGTATCCTTTTATTGAAAAACCTTAAAGCTTTCTTCAGCAACCCATATCCTCCTTTTTAAATGCAGGCTGTGCCATCATCTGCCCTGCCTGGTTTCCTACCTCCTGCGGTGACGACAGACGCCTGTATTGTCTCTCTTGGGTTCTCTGTGTCTTGGTAACATATTCTTGAGAAGTGCTCTGCTTGGGTACAGGATGTTAGTGCTTGAACAAATTGTAGACATCACTTAAAAATCTTTTCCTCTAGAGAAACTCAAGCGCTGCTCTGATTAAGAAAGTAGGAGAGCGTTTAAAGTGGTCCCCACTGATTGTCTCTAGTCCTGCTATGGCAGTGCTCTGCATCCTGCTGTGTGTTGTCCAAGGGGTAGGGAGGCAGGTCTTTTGTTCATACTCCCAAGAAAGTGGATCCAGTGACTGAATTGGTATTGGCATATGTTAAAGTTCACTGGCATATCCAGTGAGAGATTTTGCAGTGATAAACCCAGCTCAGATCCCTGAAGGGCTTTTATCCTTTCAGTTCTGCTGCCTCTATTCCCTCCCGGTGCCTCTTCCTCGACATTAACGATGGGCTCAGACATGCAGAGGGTTGGGACTTGCGTTGCCACCTCCTGTGGCTGTTACCCACGCTAAAACTGGGATTAACCCGGCCACAAAGTTAAGCTGAAGTGCAGGCTCTGCTCCTTCCTCAGTGCCAAGGACAGTGCCTGCCCGAGCAGGGCGTGTGGCGGGGTGCACCCCGCACACACCCAAACCACCACAGCCCTCCTGCCTGTGCTGGTTACACGAGAGAGAATGCCATTGTTTCTCAAAGAAGGAAAATAACCAATGCCAATTATGTTATTGCCTAATTGTGCCCACTCTCTTAGAAGAATGTGTTTTGTTGATTTTGGGGAGCATGAGTTGTACACGTTGACTTGTGTGAGGAAAAGCTCAGATTGAAAAGCAGTTTCACACACTTAAAATCAGCCTCTTGCAACTTTTATCTGAGTGCTTTTGCAAAATATTCATCTGCATCCATTCCTTAAAGCATGTGTTACCATATCTCAGATACCTTGACTGAACAGGGTTAAAATATCTCAAAGATGTAAGAAAAAGCAGCTTTTTGGGCTGTGTTATTTATCCTTAAGATGAGCAGCACATTATTTTAATACTGCATCAGGAGCCGGTTTTTTCTGTGACACAGACCTTCCTGTGCAAAGTGGAATTCAGTCACCACCTGCCCACATCCTCCAGCACTAACACACACCATTGAGGTGACAGGTGACACTGTTACGAGCTCATGCTCTTTCAGGTTCACAGAGATGGCACTATCTTATGTCTACTGCAAATGTTTCCTTCAAAATTCAGGCATTCAGATGTAGTTGTCAACATCGTGTGTTGACCTGGTTTTGCTGAAGTGGTGGTGCTCAAAACTCCCCTGAAGTTCAAATATTCTCCAAACATACAGCCATTTTAATCCCCCCAAATCCTAAATAACTCAGACCTGGGCTTTCGCTGGAAGATCTTTAAACTTGGGAAGAGAAATAAAAATGTAAAATAAATTAAAAACCACAGAAAGACGTTTATTAATTTTGCAGCTCTTATGAACGCTACATTTATCTTGTCCTTCACCTTTCTGTTGCATTTTTATTGTGTAAGCATTACCATGCTCTATAAGTGAAAACCTGAACTTACTGCCAGCCATGGGAGAAGATATCACTGCAAGCTTGTGTGGTATGTATCCTGTTTCTTATGACTGCTGACAAACTTACGAGATAGTTAGCTTAGTAAGTAATTACCATAAACTTTACTGGTCAAAACAGTATTCCTAAATTATTATGCACATACAGGGCTGTGCTACAGTAGATACCTGTGCCCTGGCCTCTGTGTGTTCATGGGCACGTTTTCCATTCCTGTTTGACATTGCTTGATGCACTTGGCAAGGAATTTCCTTGGTGTTGTATTGCTGTTGAAGTTGATCTGTGGTACAGGTTGGTAAAAAGTCTCAAGTTTTTTGTAGCCTTCTTCAGAAGCAGTTTTGTTCAGGTGAGTTTCATACTTCTGCCCCTTCCAGCCTGTGCTGAACTCTTTGTCCAGCAGCCTGTTAGAAGCCTGTCTGCCTTTGGTTGTTGTAGTGCTGCACCAAGGAAGTCATTGTGCTAGATGCTGGAGATTACTGGTCCTCTGCTGTTCTCAGTCTAGCCAGGAGGATGAGATGTAGTTGAACTCACAACAGATACCAGTCCCTTGCATCTTTTGCTGCAGGATCCTTCAATCTTGACCTGTCTGGCTCAGAATGATGGGACTGCCTTTATGAGAGGGGACCACAGGCACTTCTGCACCTTCTGCAGGAGGAAAAGGCTTTTTATGAAATTCTGTGAGACGCTTTCCCTACGAAGCGTCCTCTCCCCACACATGCAAGCAAGGGAAGCCAAACCAAGCCCAGCCCATGGCTTTAACTACTGCCTGCAAGCTGCCTAACTCAGACTCTGCAGGCTTTTGACCCGCCATGCTGGCCGGCACGAGTGGTGTTACTCCACTGGCAGAGACCTGTGGGGTGGGTAATACTGTAATTTTTCCTATGATTAGTGGAAACTGGTGGTATGAAGGTAAAATTAGGCTTTTTGCTAAACCTGGAATCCTGATTTCCCTTGTGTGGGGGTGTCTGTGTGTGTTTGCCTGTTAATAATACATTGAAAATTAGTATATATGAATCGCTAGTTGCATATTTGATTTGGGGATTTTCTGTCTCAATAACAGTTAAACCTGAGAGAACAGAGTTCCTAAATTGCCTTCAAACCTCTGATGGTGCCCATGGAAAGTAGTGTGACTATGCAGAGTTTGAAGAGTACTGTCCCATTGGCAGGTATCTAGAAGTTGATTGAACTATGGGCATATAACACCAACCCAGCCTGGCAGATACTGTGACCACCATCTGATACTGTGGAATCCCAGCTACCCCAGTAAGTTATTGCTTACTGACTGAGCAGTTGTTGAAGCACCTGGTGGAGATTTGCCCATCTTGCTTTTTTCTCTGCATAATTAAAAAACACCACCACCAACCGAAAAGCTCAAGCATCAGCAGCCCAGAATGGGAGAAAGCTTAGACAGGTACTGTCAGGATGCTGAGCATGGAGGTGCACATTTCTAACAGCAGACCTGCTTCTTTTTGTCACCAGCCTATGGATGATATCTGAAGTTCCACAAAGGCCCTTTCCACTTTTCCTGGAATTTCTAATTCAGGTGGCCCAACACAAAAATTCAACTGTGGTAAAAACCTAACTCGGCACAAAAAAACCAACCCAAAGTTAGCACAAATGTGCTAAGAGAACAGTATATGTATATTTTTTGTCTAGTCTGTATTTCTAACACTTTGTCTTGCTTGTCCTATTACTGATGTGTCAGAGTTGCCATCAATGAGTCAGATTCATTCCTCTTGATCTGTTTAGTTTTTTAAATACTTCCCTGGAAATACAGTGAGTCACATAAGGAGGGAGGGAAAGGAAAAGGAGGAAACTAAGGAAAATGTTAAGATTTTGACTCTCAATCACACTTAAACCCATCTTGTTGCATGCAGATACTCTCCACAGCCCAGAAATGCTGTAATAACTTCTGCCTAATAACAATAAATGTTCTGTGCCACTCTCTTCCCGGGTTTTTGTAAGATCATGAACTCTCTCCTCAGCGAGAGAGGGACAACTCAGTGAAACCTCTCCTAACAGAGGCAGGATTTTATGGAGGATTTTTTTTTATGTCATCTGGTAGAGAATCATTTTTCCACAGCATGGCCCAAGCAAGCTTTTTATGTAATTTTCCTTTTGCTCTCCCTTCTCTCCCCATAAATCACAGTACCATAGAGTGGACTTGATGCCAGGGGTGAGCAAGAGCTAGCACACATCTCAGTGAGGCAAAGGGAAAAAGAAAAAGGCAAATGAGGGAAGAGCTAGAGTTGTCTGAGTGAAAATAGAGGGTTGGACCTCAGTGAGGTGTATTTGAACAACCAAGCTGATATAAAGGGAAGAGTAGGTTGGTGGGGAGGCCGTACTGTAGTTGCTAGGAACTGCAGAAGAGCTGTGCAGATGAGCCCAGGGAATACGCACATCATTTACTTTCACGTTGTCAGGCAGGTGGGTAGATGGACATTACAAAGCTGGAGCACACTGTGTCACAAAGCCCCAGCTGAGTGCGTGAGCATGGGTCCAACACGCACAGAGACACGTGGAGAGAAGGGGTGTGCTGCCGTGGTGGGGAGGAGGCTGGGTCACAGCACGTGTAAAACAAGCAGCAAGCCTGCGTTGAGACATAGCCCGTATCCACATGAACCCTGACGGGAGTCACAGCAGTCATTTGGAAGGTACATGTGCCAAGCCTAATTTGAATTTCCAAAGGTCACATTTGTCATTCTGGTGTACCAGCATTCTCATTAACAAGTGTCTCCAACTGGTCCTGTGCAATGGCCTCAGGATATGCTGTTGTAACCAAGCAGTGCAGCACAGGGTTACCACCGAGGCCTCAGGCTCACCTACTCTCTGCTAAAGGAGTGTCATAGGAGAGGGGGCTGTGTACCAGACATACTACATAGGTGACCAAATTTTGACCTAGAGATCATGTCTTGCTGGGTATTGCATGAAACCCACAGAGCAGCTTTCTGAAGGTTGGGCTTTAGGACCACCTGATTGAATTCCATCTCACCTGATGGTGGTGGCATCAAAGCCAGGTAGATTGTAAACAGAGAGGAGGGCTTCCACAGGCAAGTCAGCTCACTTTGTCTTAGGGTAGGATGAGTTACCCTTCTGCAGATGCTTGTTTCTCCCAATTGTGCCACCTCAGAAGAACCTACACAACCGGCTTAGGTAAGACACCTGCATTTAAAAAAACTAAAATTAGGTGAGCCTCTTGGTAGCCTTTATAAAACCTGGCAGAGCTGTGACATAAGTGATCAGAGCTATAGTTCTGACATTATAGTCAACAATGGGTCCCTTACAAAATGATTTTATGGCTTTAACCTCTGTCTCAGCTACTCCAGAAACAGGCAGGTACATATCTGGTACAGTGCTTCTCTAAAATAAGGTCATGTGAAACTTCAGGGCTACCTTACGTTTTTAGGAGTAGATGGGGCTTCTGATCTACCACCAGACAGGGCAGAGAATGGGCTGCTCAGGATCAGCAGACTTTGTCAATCATCAGTGGCTTTGACCAAAACAGGATTTGTCTGTGTCACCACCACTGATGGGTGGTCACCTCCCTACCCATGTCAAGAGCCTCATTCAGGGACCAGCTCTCCTGACTCCCCTGAGATTTGCAAAGCTTAGCTCTACTTCTCCTCTGCTTGCTGTCAACATGTTCTCCATCTGCTGCCTTGGCTTGGATCTCTGATGAACATTATGTTATGGAATGGCTTTCCCAGTAACATTTATACCATTAGAGACTCCACAAACCCATCCACTTCCCACTCCTTAAATGCTTTTCCTTCAAAGGCTGGGTTTGGATGTATTAGCTTGCACTGCAGCCTGATGAGCATAAGCTCAACTGGAGGAGCTTCACTCTGCCTGAAGATGAGGCTACCCGCTTTTCTGGTTAGAAGTAATTGGTCACAATTGGGAATCTTCACTTATGTGCCATATAAATACTACCTCTCATCTGCCTCATGTACCCTGCTTTCGGATGTTCAGTGCTGTATGTGTCCAACAGATCACTGAATCTGCTGGTCTGTTTTAATCATCACCACTCACCTCTTCCATACTCCCATTTATTAGATGTCAGCTGCAGAGCATACTGTGGTAGCACAAACACTGCATTTGTTTAGTTGTTTTCCAGATGAACCTTTAACATTTTTATTCTTACAGCTTCTAACTTAGAGTCATCTTTTTTGCCTGCTTTCATTCTATGTATCTTTGCCATTGCTGATTTTAGAAATCCTTCTGCACATCTCAAGCATCACGAGTCTGAGCACAGGGCCACGATTACTGCTCAAAAAAATCACAAAATTGCCCTTTGCCTTTCCAGCTCTGTAGCTGCAGATGTGAAGCTGTGCTGTTTAGTCAAGGATGTGTTTCTTGCTAATTCTTCCTCTAGGCATTAGCTTGGTGCTTCAGTGTTGTTTCTGGACTGCAGATTTGGGCTGACTTGGAACAAGATGTCTCTCTTTATATCCCCTAATATTTTCCTTCTGTTTAGTCTTTTTTCTTGTCCTCAGCAGAGGCTCAGTGATTTGGCTATTAACTGTGTCTGTAGAAATAGAGGCTGCAGTTCACAAAGGCAGTTAACACCCTTTCTGTGCTCTCAACAGGTTATCACTGGCTGAAATTGCAGCACGGTCTGAGGGGTGAGGATGCAATCCCAAAGTACCCTCCTAGGGACACTTCATCACATCCTCATAAGAGAAAAGGCTATTCAGAAAAAGCCTGGGGAGACATACGTGCAAACCGTCTCTTTTCCCACTTCAACATCAAAGACTGGCCTCTTGCAATTGCCTCAGCTCTCTCCTAATGCCAGCTGAAATCCCTGACAGCTCTTCAGGCAAGCAGGCTCAGTGCTCTGCTCCTGCAAAAGGTGGAAAAACGTTTCCAGATCCCACCTGGCTTTGCAACTAACTACACAAATGCATTTCAGGCTGGGTATCACCGGGTCTCTGCATGGCTGTATGTCAACACACAGGCACAGGCAACAGAGATGGGCCAGCATGGACTGGCTTCTGCTTCAATCACAGCAGGAGGCATTTTAAAAGAGCGTTGCTTTTTCTACAGAATCACCCAAAGCTGAATGGTGTTATTTTTTGTTAGAGGATAAGTTTTCTGGTATAAAATAAAATAAAAAAAATAAATTAAAACACTATCAGTACTACAAACTGTTAGGCACAGTATGAATCTTCTCAAATGAACTGTTTATCTTGAGCTAAATCAGTCTGTAAATCCTCCGAAAAATGTTTGTCCTCAGTGGAAGTGCTATGACTGTGGGAAGGATACACATGCGTTCTTCATTAAGCGTAAGATGCATTTCAGCTCCTAATTATGGAGAAAACACAAGCACCCCTATAAATAAATTAATGTGCTTTGATATTTGGATATAATGAGTATTTTTCTATTTCTCTGTTCCTTTCTTTTTACTGGGGAAAAAAAAAAAATATATATATATATAACTGTCAATGCTTTTCTTCTTAGTACTGTGACTTTAGAGTGTACACTTGCACTTGGCTTAGGGTCATTTTGCACATTGACCTCTTTGGTGCTCAACAATTATATGGCCAGGAGCACAAGTAAGAAGTCTCCAGTTCTCAGCTATGCCAAGAACTGGGCCCTGGGTTTTGTATTCTCAGCCCCTTGCCCTGCTGCGAGGAGCCATAGTGCAGACTCATGCCAGGCACTAGCTCTTTGAATCCTAACTTCAAGACTGTAGACCTCCTCTTTGCTGACAGTCTGCTTTTTGCCAGTGTGGCTGGTAAGCTACCTCACACTCACACTCTCTTCCTCGCTCTCTCGTTCCCTTTCCCCCACACTGCTTTGCAGTGCTTTATACATGTTGGCATGCCACACTCCACGGGCTCTGTCTCAAATAGTCTTTCAATTACCTCGAGGGCTTTTTGGAGATTTGCTGCTCACTTTAACGTGCCTAAAAGCTATTGCTCTCACTTGAGTCCCAGCAGAACATCCTGCATTTCAAATGACACCAACGTGAAGGGAGGTGCTTGTTGCTTCAGCTGCAAAGGCTACGGGGGAGTTTCAACTCTGGAAACAGGAATACAGAAGGAAAGTGTACATGTAGCTTTGTCTCTCCTTCACTGATGAGAACTCACTTTTAAGGATGTTGATTTCTAGAGCCAAGTCTTTCTCACAATGATCTTTGTGGGAATACTGCTGGGAGTTCAGTGGGAATAGCATCAGTCCTAAAATGTGAGCAGTAAAATGAAAGCCTTCTAAAACATGTGCTACATGGGTAGAACGGTGCCATATTATATAAGGGTAGTATTTTCTTCACCTTGTCCAGCAGCAGCACATCTAACAGCAATGAGGTCATTGTGTAACCAGGGGCATCATTCCAGTGATATTCTGAAGACTCCCTGGACTATAGATGTCTTTTGTCAGCTTTAAAAGCATTGATTTTTTTCCAACCCATGTTAGGCAAGAATAACTGAAAGCATCCATTGTGAATCCTGTCTTTCATTTACTTAGTACTCTAGAAAATAGAACCAACAAAATCAATTTCCCTCAGAAAGGTCTTAGTTAAAAAAGTGGCTTCTTCCCTGGCCTGACTCCTGGCTCTCTGGTAATTGGTTTCTGCCCACTTCGCTTTCCCACCTTTTTCTTCCTCCCTTCCTGCCTTGCCATCCGAAAATGACTTTTTTGCTACCCTCAGCTGTGGGCAGAGCATACTGACTAGACAACAAAACCAACATTTCTAGGTGGGGATGCAGGCAGAGCAGAAAGCCAGTGTGGGAACCAGAAGGAAGCAAAAGCAATTGCCCAGAGTCCCAGTTCTGTGTCTGCAGGCACTGTGTTTCATGAAGGATGAAAGGAAGCCTGCACTGTTGCTTATATATTGATGTGATAAGTGTTGTAGCACCTCTTAGATGTTTAGCTAATATTTCATTTTAGTGCCAGTAGGCAACATGGAGTCTTTAATGTCAGTTTTACTGAGCTGGGATTCCTGTTGGACATGGTGTGGTCCAGCAATGTTTCTGGGGTAGGACTTGAGGATCTGATTCCCAGTGCTCTGACTTACTTGCAGGGATGGATAAAATTGCTCATGTAAAGAGTGTTTCAGCATACAGAAAAGAAGGAATCTACATAAGTGATAACACATTGTACAAAAAGGCTGCCAGTGATCTAGAGAGATAAACAAGGAATGTCTCCTGGCATCAAACATGCACGTGCACAAAGCAGTTCTCTAGAAGCTGCCTTTCATGCTAATGGTTGGAATGTAGCAGAGCACCAAACCTGCAACAATGTGGGTTGAGATAAGCAGCATTTTATTGTGAAATAAACAGCATTTTACAGTGCTCCTGGCTATCCTGAAACCCTGGCTCATTGCCCACTGTATGAAAGATTCTGTGTATGGCAGGGAAATAATTCGTGAGTGTATAAGGAGGCTGATGTCTTCTGTGTGCCTTGAGTTACTGCTTAGGGACCTGCCAGTGCCAGGAAGGGTCTGGTGTACACAGTGTTACACATGGGCCAAAGTCCCACCTCCTGTTTCTCCTGCAAACACCTCAGCTCTTGGTCTGTGCTTTTGCTCATGTTCTCCCTCAATCAGTAATTTTGTTGATTTCCACACAGGGCAATTTTGACATGGTGTTCAGGTGCTCCACAGCCAGAATTGAGTCAGTGGATCCGTGGCCTCAGCCTTTGCAACTTCATACCACACCGCAACCAACAGTGCTGCCAGTTGTGACCTCTGCAACCAACTAACCACAGGAAGTGCATGAAATACGTGTTTTCTTGATATCCTCTGGCACAGAGGCACAAAATCTAGGGAATCTTCTTTTTGTTTCAGGTTATGATGTGGTGTAATCATTCTCCCCATCTTTTCACCATGGCTTCCTCTCATCTGCCTGGTTGTGACAACCCACTTGCTTTCACTCATATATTTACACTCCGTTGTCTAACACTACAGGACCACTGTATTTTTTAAGTCAAATAAGTCAAGGCTCCGTATTATCAGTCATGAAATAAATAACTTTCTGCTTAAGCAAGAAGGAACTTAACTTGCTTTCAGAGCAGAGAGTTCAATAAACCATACATTGATCTGAGAAAATCATTAACTTCAAGAAAAGATGGGGTATATTTTTCCGAACTGGATTTAGTTCCATTACCACTGAAGGCTAGTCTGCTTAGATAAATTGACTTCTAGTGACTTCAAAATCACAGAGAAGGTCTGGTCAATAGTTTAATAAATAGTTTCAAGGAATAGAGGCATTGTTGATCCAGACACAACTAGACAAAGTCCATTGTGGAAAAAGTCAGTAAAATCCAGGATGAAATAGTCCAGGGTAAGGATGAATCATCAAGAGCTGATGACAGAAATTACTTTTTTTTTTGTAGGATTGCTCAATAGGAAAGTACTGACTTGAATTTGGTTTGAATTTTGAGTGGTTTAGCTTATCTTTCACCTATTTGGAGCTGAAAATGTGCCTCATTTATAGTGTTTATCCCACAGAATCTGAGACACATTATCCATCACACATCATATATGGTGCACACAGGCATAGTAATTACCAGAGCATGCAACCCGTCACTGCCCCTATGGATTTTCCTCTAAATGTATCCCAGGAATCTAGCACACTTATGAAACACTTAGAGGCAGGTGCATCTCAGACTGTGGTCATGTTTCCAGCTTTTCTTCCCAGCAACAGAGACATCCACTACACTTCCCCGACCATTTCCAGAATCCTGGTTTTGTTTGCTACAATTCTGATGAACTTCACCATTTGGGCTGAAATTTTTCATGGCAGGGCAGCAAGAAACTTGGAGCTGCTGTTGTTTTCATGCCGTCCCTTCAATGTATGTTACTATCTGCTATAAGGAAGGCAGAGTCCATCCTTTATATATATATATATTATTTTTTTTTTAATATAATATAATAAATATAGTTAATATAATAGGTTTTATATATTTATATAATTGTAACCCAAATTAGATAAGCTGTATTTTTTGCCCTAGCACACCTAGGAGAGGAGCCAGATGGGCAGTCTTTCACTAGGATAGTTCTGTTTGTTCATTTAGGCAATTCTTGAACCCTTGTTGGGAAGCAAAACAAAAGGCATTTTTAAGAGCTCGTACGTGTCATTTAGCCTTGATTAGGATCCTGAGGGCTCTGTACTATGGGCTTTCTGTCAATGGCACTGCTTAAATACTTACAAACAAGCATATGCTTAAGTGCTTTGCTGATGGAGGGCAAGAGCACTTGGCAGCTTGCTAGGCTGAGCTCTCTACTTCTCTGCCAGGCAAGGCGCGGGGAGTGGAGGAGCTCAGCTATTCTTCAGTCATAACTGCCTACAAAAATGCAAGGGAGGGGAGAGAATGAAACCAAACCAACCAATAGGCAATGAGAACACTTGAAGGGGGACTTCTATCACCTTTATCCTCCTCTGACCATCTTTATCTCCTAGCAATTATATTGATTTCAATGTAGTAGGTGGCTCTTTGGTATAGATTTAGCAGACTGTGGCCATGACTAAAAGCAGTGTATATGCTCGTAGATTATTCATAGGGTAGGTAAAGAGCTACTGTACAAACTGACTAAAAGGAATTTGAAGATGACTACAAAGAAATCCAAAATCCATCTGAACTCTGAAGATCCAGACAGGCCAGCACGCATATCTTTTTCTTCATACCCTCGAATCTTGTTTAGATGGAAGAAAGGACTTTGAGTATTTGTCCATCAGAAGAAATGTCCAGGCCACACAGCAACTGCACTTGGCAGGAGTTGGGTTCCCTGCACACCACACATGTATTTCTGGGGGTGATTTCCCAGATAAAGAGATGAGAGCTACTATATGCAGACCTCAATGTACAGTGCATAACAATAACTTGAAACAACAGGAGCATCAAAACCCCTCTGCAGCTGCTTTGGGCTGCAGTGAATTTACAAAAGAACAATAACAGGACTTTCTTTTCTTTTTTTTTTTTTTTAATTTCTAATAGGGCATCAAAAACCTGCATTATAGTGAGAGACCAAACAACAAAAGTCTGATTTCTTTGAGCTAACTATGTGAATTGTTTTTGACAGCAAGTTTTTGACAGCACCATCCCAGTACTGTAAGCAGTAAGGGGATGCACTGGCATTCCTGGAAATGGGGCACAGTTGCCCCTGAAGCCTGTCAAGAAAGGTGTTGTCAGCACTGTTGGAGCAGTGAGTGATTCATGGACTTGCAGCAATCTAACAGAGGGGAACAGATGACCAGAATCAGCATTTAATAAGTTTATTCATCAGCTTTTGAACACAGCTGCCTTATTGCTGCATTTTTTTTCACAGATCTGGAAATAATAACCTTTATTTAAGTGCTTATATTCAGCCATATCAGCACCGCATGTTCCAGTGTTAAGGCTTTGAAAGGGATATTTGATATGAGATGATTATTTGCTAAGCCATCAGGTTCAAAAGTAGATTTTTGGAAATAGGCATGACCAGAGCTGTTTTTTAAAAGTGACCTGCAAACAGCTTTTTAAAACTCAGCAGCTTTGCCTTTTCACTGTACACTGCCTCATAGTCATCAGGAACCAAGTTTATTTCTGAGTGCTGACATCCTCAATTCTTGATTTCCAGCAAATTAATTGAGTTTTTCAGGTGTCCCACCTGTGACCTTGTGAGACCGAACCGTTTTTTGAAAACTATCATAAACTATATCATGATGATTACAGGTGGGTCTCCCTTTTGAATCTTGAGTATAGTAGTAGTCAAGTACTCCAAAATAAAGTATATTTTGTTGTGTTTTGGTGCTAAGAATAAATGACTGTGTAATGACAGGCATTGTAGGTAGGATTAAATTATTGCTAACTGTAATTAAAATGCATTCTTAAATCCTTCAGCTTGGATTTTTATTGACTCATCCAGTGCTTTTCTCTCTGTATCTGGATATTTTCAGAGCATGGATTAATTCCAAGTATGAAATCTCAATTTAGAGAGGACAAAAGAGCTAACAGCAGATTGGGGAAGGGACCAAAATAAAGGCCAATTTGTAAGAAGTTTCAATGAAGATGGTTCCTTATTTTTTGCCTCAGCATCCTGACTCCCTGTTCTCAGAAGACAAGGGTGTAGCAGCCATGGCTGGGACAGGCTGCTTTTTCTCATGTGCTGTAGACTGAGGATTTGCAGCTCTCCCTTCCTGGTGCAGCCTTTGCTACCGTCCTAATTGCCAATATCATGCATCAAGACTAAGCCCACTGGACACCTGCACCGGGATAGCTACATCCCAGAACCTCTGTTCTCTGTGCCTTTGTGTAGTTGCTTGGACAGCTGACATCCATGGTGCAGACCTGCAAGACTGATGACTCTTTTCCTGCTTCTGTGTTTAAAAATGTATGGCCATTATTTCTACTCACCGGGAACAAATGGTTTATTAACACTTCTTGATCTGCAGTCCGGGGGTTGAAGTTTTAAAACCCTAAGTGGGACAGAGATTGAGAGTCCACACCATCACAATATGATTATGACCATGGTACCTGTGTGGGATCCTACTGGTATGGCAGAGAGTTCTTCTATGAAGTCCCCTGGGTGTTCAAATTCATCCCACATATCTCCCTCCTTCCCCACAATCCCAAAATGATCAGAAATAATTTGGATTTCTTAAGATGCAAAGCTTTTAAAGTTTGCTTTTCTGCAGAGCTTTGCAAATGGCTGATGTATGAACTGTGGGAGCTTGGTGACACTCAGGAGACACATGACATCCAGGAGCAGGCAGCGGGAGGGCTGCCTTGGCCACCTGGTTACTCTGGTGCCACTGGGGCTTGGGAGCAGCTCACTGCTGCAGGGAAGTGTGGTTTAAAAGAGGTCGTGGGGCACCTAACACCTGTAGAGCCCTCCTTTACAATCCTCCCAGTGAAATAAGTGCTGACAGGTCACTCTCACACGTTTTCTTCTCAGCCTTTTACTCTCCGTGGGCGGGAGTGAGCTGTTCCTTGTTGTTATAATTCATCTTGAAGCCATGAGAGATGCAGCCTGCTTGCTCTGCAGGTGGGAGGGCTGCTGTGGCAGGCACGGTCCACAGCCTTCTCTGTCTCCAGTCAGCCCAGCTCCGAGGGATTTTTGGCTTGTTAGTGCCATTTGCCAGGGTCTGTAGTCTCCTTGTCCACTGAAACACCCAGTCCTCAGTTAAATGCCCTTTACTTAAGGTCTGTCTTGGTATCAGTTATTGCTGTGACTGGGCACTGCGGCTCCCTGGGAACCACAGGCATGCCAGCACTGCTGCTAATGCACTGACATGGGGCTGTGAACCTGAGAAAGGACTTACATAGACGTGTTTCAATGCAAAATCAACTTCCACCCAGGAAAAAAACTGAGCTCCCTTCTGGCCATGAGACTACATCCTGCAAATAAATTCACAGAAGTATTTGTGCCAAATCTCAGCCACTGGGCCATAGGCTTGTGAAGGGCACAGGCCCTCCTACACCTGCCCCATCTTCTCTTCCTGCTCCACTGGCTACATTTCCTTCTGTAGCTGCAATTTTTATCATCTACCTGTCTCTGCCCTGCTGAGAGCTGCTATCCATCAGGGTTTGCTGTCTCTCAGCTCGCTGCCATCTGGATGGAGATCAAGACACCTCTGTGCAGGAATTTCAAGCAATTCCTTGAAATCACTGGAGCAGCACAGCACAGGCTCCGTCCACCATGCCAAGGGCAGTGGTGGAGAAAGCCCCAAAGCCAGAAGACCCTGTCACTCCTTCCCCTCCTCTGGTACGTACAACAGCAAGGAGGTACAAGTGAAGGACAAAATCCTTGTGTATGGGCGTGCTTCTGGTACTGGCTGTCCATCCCCAACAGGCTGTCGAGCAGCAGCTCCTATGTTTTGGAAGGTCCAAGCAGGGAAAAGCCTCCCTGTCCTGTCCCTGAAGAAGCAGAAGATTTTTCTGTGCCAGTCACCTTTGCGTCACATTCCTCCCCTTGCTCAGCAACTGCATTTTCCTCTCCAGTTTCTCAGCTGCTAACTTCCAGGATTTTTTAAAGGCCCCTGATGCTGCAAAAGAAAGGAATAAAAGCAAGTATCTGTGAGATATCTTAATGTACAGTATCACTGTTTTAACACTCAAAAAGAGGCTAGGCTCTGCCTGAAGTTTATTTGGTTAGTGTGTAACACAGACTGCAAGTATCAAAAGAGCACGAGACATTACGGAAACCTCTGACTCATGTTTGATGATACAAAGGGTGTCCAAAAGCCACTGGTGCTGGGATGAAGTAGTTAAAACACTGTGAAGCTCAGCGTTCAGCATCCTTCTGTAGAGCAAAGGGAACTGGGATGGGACCAAAATGCCCCTGCTAATCCACTCCCCTGCAGGTAGTCAGTGCAGAGTGGGGCTTTGCCGCCTGCCTGGCGCGAAGTGTGTGGTGAGAGATGACACCATGGGGTGGGTACTGAGGTCCTCCAGCCTCCCACCCTTGGGGTTCCCACTACCAGCTGTAGCACTGCCACAGTGTTGAACCCTGTTGCCGTAAGGCTGTGCTGCTGAATTTGTTTTGGCTGGTCAGTCAGCCTTCAGGTTTGCATCTGTAAGGTGAAAATCAGGATCTTGTGGTCATCATGAACCTCATGTACAGGACTGAATTCTGATAGGGAGCTTCTTGAAGAGTAGCACTTCCTAATTTTCCTTTTCTCTGTGTCTGCATGCACAATGTGCACGTGCGCAAGCGTGTGTGTGCATATAAATACGGCCTAATAATATAATTAAATTAATTTCTTCTGTTGCTATGGGAACACACACTTACTATTGCATCAAATGTGTGCAGCAGAGGCAGGTAATAAGGCTGACATCAGAGTAGATCTCTGGGCTCATCTTCTAACATTTTCTTCTTCAAAGCAGACCAGGGAAAAATCAGGCCAGAGAGCCTGAAGCCCAGGAGGTGAAAATCAGGAATTGATGATCTTTTCCCAACTTACAGACAAAACAATCTTCACACCTAATATTAGCAAGCCCCAGCTGGCATGCCAGCCTGCACCTGGGGCTGGTTCCCAAGGAGATGAGCGGTGGGCTGGAAGGGTGGCAGGAGCAGGCAGCACAAAGCATCTGCCCTTTCAACACCTCTCAGTGATTCATTGGGTTGGGGAGAAAAAATCCAAGCCCCAAAACCCACCTGAGGAACAGAGTTTGCAGGGTGGCTAAGGATCCCAAAGTCATGCTCCTCTACCCTAGGTGGGGTTTGCTTCTGGACTATGGGTGCTCTCAAATCAGTGTCCCATGCTGGAAAGCAAGTGTGCACACAACTGTACCCATGGATGGATACCATTTTGGAGCAATCATGGTCCAAAAAGTCTGGTGGTAAGGAAACCTCCTCCCCGACCCCCATCACCCACACCATGCTGAGTGGCTGGGAAACATCACAGCAGCAACCTGAGCTTCCTTCTGCCCTGTCTGCAGCACAGAGAATGGTATTTACCCATAACTTCACCAGCAGGGCCATACAGCTCTCTCCCTATGATGCACAGGTTATAGCCGTCTTGCTGAGATGGGCAGATCACCTCAGGGACATTTTCTTCCTTTCTGTGGTCACAGCAGGGATATAAGTTCCCTAAGGGGGAGGACCTTTTGTCCTTTGTTCTGATTTCTAGTCCAAATCCCCCCATGGTGCAGCTCACATCCAGCAAGCAGTAGACAGGCAGCTTGAAATGGAGCTGAGGACATCAACTGCTACTCTGCCACCTGCTGCCTGCAGAGTATCTTCAGGGACAGCTTTGTTTTGAAGGACTTTTCCTGCTCAGGTATTAGTAGAAGATATTAGAGAAGGTATTAGTCAGTCTTCTCAGAAGAAACTTGGGGGTTTTCAGGGACTTTTTAACATTTTTTATCACTTGTTTTTCAAAATCATGTTTTATCACATTGGTTTTGATGCTCTCTTCATGATCTCTTTACAATCTTATTTCAATCTTACTGAAGATTGTAAAGGTTCTGCCACAGAGCCTTGCCTTGCAAGCCCCCCAAGAGCGTGCTTTGAAGGGTAACCAGCAGCTTGAATGCAGAACTAATGTGAATGAAACAATACTGCAGACAGAAGAGCAGCTCTGCCAGGTGTCTGATTTACGCTGGGCTAGAGTTGTAGGCAAGGTGTGAGCTGGCTGACATCATATCATAGCGTTTAAAATGATGAGGGCATGCAGGAGATGGAGCTGGAGGAACTTGAGCATATTGCTACTTCCAGGAAATCAGATCATTGGCAAACAATCAGATCTGCTCATAAACCTCACAAAATGCAGTTAACCCCTGCATCAGTCTCAGGTCAACAAGGTGTAACACAGTTCAGCTCTGGCTCCCACCTTGTTTCATTTGCTTTGTGTTTTGTTTGTTTTGTTGTGGGTTTTTTTTTTTTCATTTCCATTGTGATTTGGATGAGGAGGGACCAGCAGTCTGAGCTCCCTTGTGTGCTGCACACCATGGTCAGCCTGAAGAGCTCAGTCTTCAGCAGAGTTAAGTGTTGGTGGCCTCTACGAGCTCCATGCATCCCTTGGTCCCTTCTAAAGGCAGGAGATTGACAAAGGAAGATGAACCCATTATGCAAACCACATCCTCCTTTACAACCAGATATGAGGCTATGCCAGCCTGGAGATGCTGGTCAGGACCACCTTTTGGGGTGAAAAGGAAGAGGGGGAAAACCTTGGCTATGTCACCTCAGAGGACACAGCTGGCCAAAATCTTAAAACTTCAAAGGAAGGTGAAAAGGCATCTTGATAATGATTATAAGAATTAAAAAATTAAGCCAGCTGTGCAGTAGAGAAAAATAATTCCATAAGACTCCATTTTGAAGGAAAAAAACCCCTGCTATATCCTTTTCAGGCAAGCAGCTGAAGCTTTCATGCATGATGTCTGAAGACCATTGCTCTAATACTGAAATGCAGAGTTCTGCAGAAAGGTGTGAAGCAACTCAAGAGCTGGAAGGAACCTTGACTCCAATGCAGACACCCACACTCATCCAGCCTAAACCTACCCATCCCTCCACACTCCTCAGAGCCTGACTTATCACATACATCCAAAATTATTACTAATTTCCATTTTAACAAAGTATTTCTGATCCAAAACTTCAATGCAAGAAAGGTTATCCATGTCAACTGCCAACTCTTCACTTGAGTCAGAATTTTTCTAGCCAGGGCTGCACTCTCCAGGGAGACTTTCTGGGAGTTGATCCCAAATGGCTCACCTGGCCTTTAGCCGTAAATGAAATGCATCTGCTCAGGTTGCAATGCTTCAACCAGAGGATCCTGCTTCTTGTCTTCTTGTTCCTTACAACACCACTGATCTTTGTGCTGGTTCTGAACTTTACCAGTGTTGGGCTGTTCTTTTAAAATCAGTTTGTGGTTTATTCATACTGGGCAACTTAGAAAAAAATAATAATTACCAGCAGACATCAGCAAAAACAAGGGCCTTTCATTCCCCCCTCCCTGCACAGTGCACTACTCACTGAGATCTAACAGCGAGTCAGGTTTTGACCCCTATGTCATACTCCTTGTTGTCATGCAGATCTCTAACATCACAGAGTCACACAGTGACAAGCCACACTCTCTGGAGAAACCCAGGTGCATCTCATCAAAGGGGAGGGAGGTGTGGGGTGGGTGGGGGTTGTCTAATCCCATCACTGAGGGAAAGAAAAGGTTATATAATGTGTTCTGTCTTCTAAGAAGCTGTGCTAAGAACTGTAGTTACATTTGCAGCATATAACACTGAGCTGCTAGAGCTACCTGTTCATCTTCTTTTAACCAGAATGGCTTCTCCCCAGTATAGAATCACAGAATCATAGAACGGTAAAGGTTGGAAGGGACCTCTGGAGATCATGGAGTCCAAGCCCCCTGCCAGAGCAGGATCACCCAGGGCAGGACACACCAAATATATCCAGGGGGATTTGAAAGTCTCTAGAGAAGGCGGCTCCATAACCTCTCTGGGCAGCCTGTTCCAGTGCTCTGTCACCCTTACAGTAAAGAAGTTTTTTTCCTCCTGTTGAGGTGGAACAGGAAGTTCCAGTTTGTTCCCGTTGCCCCTTGTCCTACCATAGGCCACCACTGAAAAGAGACTGGCCCTTTCTACTTGACACCCACCCTTCAGATATTTGTAAACATTAATAAGATCCCCTCTCAGTCACATTGTTGGGGGTTTTGGAGTTTTTTGCAACATTTCTTGAGCTGTATTTCCAAAAGCATCCACAAAATTACCTGAATGGTGTCCAGGTGGCATCAACATTTCCACCATTAAACTGATATTCCCAGCCATTGCATTACACTTTGGGAAACCAGTCATTTTAAAGCCCTGAATATACATCTGAGTGGTTGGTGTTGCATTCTGTTTGCACAACATAAATGTCAACAGATCCTGACCAGGGGTACCTAGGCAACAGCTAATTTTGAGGTCAGTGATTAACTCTTCTTTGTCAGAACGTAATTTACCATCAAATTCTCTCTAGCTGAATATAGCACATTCTGGATTAAAAAAAAAAGACCTTCTTGCTATTTTTAGACACTGAAAGCCATTAATACTGGTGGCAAGTGATGCTCTCTGCATTTTCTCCTGCTTGAAATGCTGATATTCATGAGGGGAGCAATATCTTAGGGAGGCTGCCTCCCTACTCTGGCATTCCTAGGAAGAGGGACCGAAGGCTCAGCTCAGCTGCTGCTCACCGTGCCACTGTGTTTGTGGCCATAGCAGGGAGCGATCGACTTTTAATTTTTATGGCACATACACACTCTTTCTTGATTAGATAAAAAGTGGATGCTACCAGTTAGCACATATATCAACAGCTTAGTAAAGCATCGACACACAAGTTGCGTTTTGCTCCTTCCCTCCCTCCCCAGAGCACTTTGCTACCTTCCGCTCTTCAAACTCCCTCATTTTTTCATTAACTTCTAGCTGGTGACTCAGTCCATAATTTTGAGTTTAAAGCTCTCTATATTCCAGCAGTGTGTTTCAAACCCATTCTGCTCTCTCACAGGGCTTTTTGGAAATAATAGTGAAAACCTGATAGTGTACATTAAAAGGCCATTCTAATGGTCACCTCAGGAAACTAGCCCCTCTGCAGGGATACAGAGATTAAGCAATAACCCTTCTGCCTGGAAAACTACTCATTTGTGATCTATATCAGTATGAGCGTTCATTTAGGGGGGTCCAGATGGATGGATATTACACCACTGAACCCTGCACTTGCCACTGCTGAGCTGAGCATGTTGGTCCCCTGCGGGGCGAGGAGGAGGGGAGCGGGCTGGAGGAGGGTGATGGGTTTTGCTTGCTGCCAGCACCTGAGCATTGCTTTGCCCATGGATTTTCCCCAGCCTTTCCTGCTGCCTTGGGAGATGTAACCATCTCAGCCCCTATGCTCTGCCTGTAAGCAGCCTGTGATGCTCGTAACTTCAGCCTTGCTACATTTACCTTCAGTTTATTTTTATATTAAAGCTGATACCACCAGGAAAAAACCAAACAAACAACCAAACAAAAAAACAACAACAAAGTTTTATGAGAATTTACAATTCTCTTTTACTGCCTCAGCTAAATAATCATCAATTTGTTTCTTGATGGCAGGGACCCAGGCTGTTGAGAAGTAACAGGCTTGTTTTGAAGTCGTTTTAATTTGTTCTCTTAGAAGAAATGTCTTTGCTAAGTGTTGCCAAACTGACATGTTAAAGAAATAGGAAACTATATGCGTATCTGGAAGTCTCAAATAAAAAATGCAAGTATTTCATCAAATAAACATTATAATAATAAGGGTATAGATATGTAGATGTTATTGGTTTAAATATGAGTCATTAATTTCTCTGGATAATGTCTAATTTGACATAAAATACATTTGGCTGGAATGTACGGATTTGTGCCTGTGATGCCAAATTTCCAGGCCAAGCACCCCGGGACCACATTCCCACTGGTGGGCAGGGACTTTGCTTTCTCCTTTTACTGTCCCTTGCTCCTGAAGGTACAGCCTTCCTCTCTGCAGTAGCTTTTCAGTCACTTCCTCATCATTAACAACAATATCCTGCCTTTTCTTCTGTGCCTTTTAATTATGCAATCTTCTCTGATCTCTAGGATTTCTTATAGTTTAGTGAGTCAAGCCCATACAGTGTTTCTTGGCTACCACCTTATAATTAGGGAGGTTAGTTGAGCCCTAGAAGAGCTTGCCAATGGAAATGAGACAAAATCTATCACTGGAGTTTCAAGGACAATTTTAAGGGGCTTTTAAGAATAAATTCAAAATCCATCTATCAAGGATAGCTTAAGTATAGTAGATTTTGTACCAAGGCTGTATGGAGATGTACCAAAACAAGCACAAGAAAGAAAGCCTGACTACAACCTTGCAGAGTGAGTTAAAATGGGGATTTTGGTCCTATCTCAAAGGGGTTGTTTCTTTATTACATGCAGTGAATGCTTAATGCCGTATAGTTGTTGGCCCAGATTTTTGGTAGGGTATGTAGTTAATTCATTCCCAATGGAGATGTGGAGTAGCAAATCAATCCTTCCCCCCCATTTCCACAGGGACTTGTTCAGTCACTAGGTGAGTACCTAGAGGGCTGTGTCTGGACAAACGTTCTGAGATTTTTAAAAAATGTTTTGTTTTGGTTTTTTTTAATTAACAGATTAAAAGATTAAGCCCTGCTCAGGTCTCTAAAAGCAAGGACATGGCTATCAATTTTGGGGAGACACTTCTGTTGCAGATTTTTCTCAGTCAGGGGTTCAGCTCTGCTTCCTCAGCGTGTCCCTCTGGCCAGCTCCATGGAGGACAAAGCTGAGCTTATACCCTTTTCCATTTGGATATTATTCTGAGCACTACCTGCTCAAGGGATCTTCAGCTTTGAGATTGCTGGCTTAGAAATTGATTTTTTTCCTATTTTGTGGGAGACACTTAGCTTATTGTAGTTCCCCAAGCCCTTTGTGGGGACTGGCCTTCACAGCTGGTTCTGTGCTTCAGACATGGCAATTGCTTGTGGGTGATGATGGGGCTGCAATTTCTGAGAGAGCAATTTCAGAGGAAGATGGGCACTGTGCTTTTTCCACAATGAAATTTATTTTTAGCTTCCATTCTAGTATCTGGAAAAATTGTTCTCAAAGTTACTATTAACTTTAATGAAAAAATATTTCTATACCCTCCTATGTATTAGCTAATCAGCAACTTATAGGATCACATGAAGCACCACAAACATTTTAGTGAAATAAATTTGAAGCTTCTTTTTACAAAGCTGAAAAAAAACATTAGCTGGGTAAACTCAGGACTTCCTCACTTAGATGTGCAGAAAAGTCCTTGAAGAACTTAAAGGGTAGATTGAAGCCATTTAAAAACTTGAGCAAAAAGGTTTTGGAAAAGTTTAAAAGAATGAAAATAATAAAAGACCTTGTTCCATTGCACTCGATGACACATCTAATGATGAATGACCTTTGCTGCTCCCTATTTCTTTCCACCAACAGAACAAGCAGGGCAAGGAAGGGAAAGTTGCAAAATGTATGTATTTAGCTTCAGTATATTCATCACTAATCTGTAGAAATATACAGAGTGGACCAAAGGCTATCTTTTTAATAAAGGTGAGCAATGCCTGTGCTTTTCCTAATGAACTCTATACAAACTCATGTGCATCTCTTCTAGCATCCAAGCACTGCTGGAAAATATTATTCCTTTGGAAGCTAAGCCAGGTCCTGTGGCTCTGGCTGGCTGGCTGGTGGAAGTGGGCTGACAGATGTGGACATTGCTAAGCAGATGAAGTAGATGTGTAGATCACTCTCATATTCATGAGACCCCTACCACAGGTGATATGAAAGCTCAATCACCTAAAAAAAAGGAATACATTGCTGGGTGGTGAGCACTAAGAAGAAGCATCTCCCAGGATAGAGTCCCTGCTTGACTAAGCTTAAGAGGTCAAAGATGCATCAAAAACTCATCCCGTTTGACGTAGGGGGAGAAGGGCTCATTATCTGGGCAGAACTGGCAGCTGCCAAAATTGCGGGATTGGAAAAGGAGCAGGGAGGCTGGATGGGAATCCTACCTGACAAAGGAAAAAGAGTGGAGGACAACTCTCACTTTAAATTGTTGCAGAGTCCTTTGAGAGCCATAAGTGAAAGCTCAAAATAGTATTTGTTATGATTATGTCTATTTTTCTGTACATACCCTCATTTACTTTTTCTTCTTACTGAAAAAGAAACACGTGATAACTCAAACTCTTCAGGTTCTAACCTAAGGTTCATTTTGAATTCATTCCTGATAATAAGTATTTGCTACACTAAAGCATTTTCATCTGCTTATGTGAAATTATTTGAAGGGACACAAAAATGATCAGAAAGCTAGAACACTTCTCCTGTGAGCAAAGGCTGAGAGAATTGGGGTTGGGCCTCGAGAAGAGAAGGGTCTTGGGAGACCTTATCGTGGCCTTTCAATAAGACCGCTTAAACAGGGCCTGTAAGAAAGATGGGGACAGTCTTTTCAGCAGGGCCTGTTGCAACAGGACAAGGGGTTATGGTTTCAAACTAAAAGAAGGTAGATTTAGACTAGATATAAGGAAGAAATATTTACAATGAAGGTAAAGGAACATTGGAACACAGTGCCCAGAGATGTGGTAGAAACCCCATCCCTGGAAACATTCAGGATCAGGTTGGATGGGGCTCTGACCAACCTGATCTAGTTAAAGATGTCCCTGCTCACTGCAGGGAGGTTGGACTACATAACCTTTAAAGGTCCCTGCCAACCCCAAATCTTCTATGATTCTATAAGTTTGCCCCTGTAGTGTCTGCTAGCGATTCAGAGACCACATAAGATATAGTACCACTTTCCAAAACATCCATTGGAGAAATGTAGCTTTGTGAATGCCACGGAGTAAACCAGGATTTTCATACCAAGCACATGTTAGAAAAAGCATGATAGTTGTGTTTATGCAGTCCCATGCAGTCCCATACAGCCTTACTGTGCAAGTAAAATAGATTTAACAGACACACAGGCTGTTTTCTAGATTGCATCTGCGTGAGGGACAGAGCAATCAAGAGGCTGAAGACTCATCAGAGCGGACTGACAGCACTGTGAGTGTTCCACCAAAAACTACAGTCAAGGACCACATGCGACACATGTGTGGTGGAGAAATGGGACTGTGTAGGATGCAATTGAAATTCTAAATGGTGCCTGAACCCCTATGAGGTTTATGTCATCAGTAGGTTTTGCAATACACCATGTTTGCAGGTGAACACCTGTCTAAATCTGAAGGATCAGCCAGGGGTTATCATTAACCTAGGACCTAGTTATCAGTGACCCTGGGTGACAAGGCTGAGTTTACCAAGTCAGGAAAACAATAATCTTGAGGAGTTGCCTAAATGGATTGATACGTGTTTGAGACATCTTTTCACACCAGCTGCATAGAAATTTCTGAAATGTCAGCGCTGGTTAGCTCACCATCTGTGTAATCCCCCTCTCTCTTTCCCTCCTCCCGCCTTTATTTTAAGGCTTCTTTATGTTGCCAGAAGAAAAATGACTCTTCAATATTTTCAGCATGTTATTGGAAAGATGAATTTTGAAGTGCTTTTTTTTTTTTTGGTTCTAACTCATGCTATGTAAAGCACATTTAATAATACTTAACATTTACTCAGCCTACTTATTGATCATTAAAGAATACCAACTATCAAAATAATCCAGTTAACCAAAATTAAGTAATCACATATTGAAATTAGAATGCAATACTGCTCAGCTCTCAGAACAGATGGAGAAGTCAAGCAGAGAGTTTTTAGATTGTTTATTTCAGCAACTTTTTAATGTTGTTGCTGTTTAATTTTCAGGAATTTGCTGAGATGATTACTGAGTTATATCATACGCTGTGCTTAGGTATGCACCGCTGAAACACAACTTTTTATTTTTATATTCTCCCGTGAGATCTGTGGATCCAGTCTCTGCTAGGAAGCCAAGATGAAAACATCTTGATGACAGTGTAGGAGGTCTGGCCAGACTTCTGTCTCAGCTGCTCCTTATGGTGCTGTGGTAAATGAATGCATCTGTTAGATGCCAGCTTTATCTACTCTTTGAATCCTCTTTTTTCCCCAACAAGTTAAAATTAAGGGCAACCCAGATGGCTCACCTTTTGTTGGAATGACTGGTGCAAGAAGCTGTACTAAGAAGATAAGACGCCTTTAACAATAGCTCTGGAAATGTAAACAGTTCCCAAGGAGGTGTAAGCAAGCGTGGAGTTGGTCACTAACCCTGCCAGTTGATACTCAGCAATCCGAGGGAGATGGGGGAGATGCACAGAGCTGCTCATTGAACTCAGTTGGAACCTGACATGGATAGTAAGAGCATCCTTCTTTTGAAAGTCCAGAGAAATGCAGGGAATAAAGAACCAGAAGAGCTCAGAAAACACCTGACAACAAGGAGCAAAGTCAAGCTGGACCCATGCGTCTCCCTTTCAGAGGCAAACTATGATGCTTGAGCAATTCTTTCACTGAGAAAAACATGTGACAATAGGTCAGGGGTGTGAGACTAGGCTGGCTCAGAGATTAAAAATTCTTCCTAGATCATACTCTGCTTTCCTAATTCTCTCACGAGGTTTCACCACTCATGAAATTATTTCTGCCTTGGTAGCATGGACTCTATGTTTTCAGTTAAGGAAAAAGTGTTTGAGAACATAGAGGTTTAAAATGACATATACCCAGAATATAAAAAGCATACGCTGCCTTACAATATAAATGCTCTTATAGAACAGACCTGCCACATACTTGTTTCGCAGAGGTAGCAAGATGGTCAAAGCTGTGACAAATCACTCACAATCAAGAGCTTCCACACTACATTTCACTACCGAAAAGCAGATAAATTACATGTTTCTCTCTATGCTTTATAGATGCCAAAAAAATACTGCAGATGTTACAGTTTCATTGTGGAGCTCCTATGGTTCATGTTTGTAAACCTGATTTGCTGGGTTTGAGTGGCACCATTTTTAATCCATTTTGGAAAAGGTTTGAAATAATTTATTCTGTCACAGCCATTTTAATTAATGTTGAAATAAGCCACCTCTGTTTGGGGTCTAGATTTGAGGATTTCCTCTGGGCCAGCCCAAAATTTTACTTTACCTTCTACTTTACCTTAACTTCTTTTGCCTTGCTCTAAAGCATCCATTGCTGCACTGGGATTCTTGTGGTCTCAGCCTTAATCTTAATCCAGGGCAACGCTGACCATAGCCAACCCATTCCCTACTTGGCAAAGGGAATAAGATAACACTGCATTTTCTGAACTATAGTGGGGGCACCTAACCAAGCAATTGTGCCATGTAGAGTTGCAATCCCTTCTCATATCTTCTTGCAAGTGTTTTTGCTGCAATCACAAATGCTGTTGTAATTCCTGGATAGGCATAGGACAATATAGGGGCAGTGGGACACTACTACCACAAAATTTTTACAGATGAGGGTAAAGTACAGGCTCAGGTTGCCCAGGGAGGCAAATCATACAAATCTTCTTCCTTGGAGATACTCAGACTTGACTGAACAAGACCCCGAGAAAAACGTTTTCACGGTTGACACTGTCCCTGCTCTGAACAGGTGGTGAGACCAAAGAGAAGTCCCAGACCTGACCTCCACACATCCCTTCCAGATGAGGATATTCTGAGATTTGTGTTTCAGAAATCCTGGGAATCAATGGCTTCTGTTGTTTACAGAGATACAAAGTATCTTCAGCTTGTCTACATAGTGGTGTTTAGCCTGCAGGATGATGCAGAGATGGATGTAATGAACCCTGACACTCTAATTCCCTTTGAATGTGCCTACCTTTTACCACAGAATGGCCTGCATGCCTTCCAAGACAGTAAACATATTTGCTTCTAATGAATTTTTCAAAACTATGTCAAAATGGTTTGCACGCTGCTCCCATAGCCAAGACATCATTTTATTTCCACACTATTTTGGTCAGCAGTTACAGAACAAACATGTTCTCCCATTCTGGAGGCGGGGCAGCATTTGGGTTGTCACTTTAGTGCTAAGAAAGCCACATTGCTGCAGGTGGACACTGCCTGCTGCCCGTGTTTGATACTGGGTTTGGAAGTGGTTGGCATGAGGCAGTTGTTCTTTGCTTCATTGATTCACGTGCTTCAGAGAAGAAATACATTAGCTGCTGGTCCCCCGCGAGACACAAAGGGCGAAACAGGGGGAGAGATGGTATTTTTATACTTCTGCAACTGGGTCTTCTCCACTTTGACCTTATCATTTGAGGGGACCTCAGGAAGTAGTGCGGATGCGTTCGCTGGTAACCAGATTGTTAACTCTAGAGTATACATTGTCGGGAGCGGGTGCAGGGTGGGCTTTTTCACAGCAGCCTATAGGGCTATTGGGAAACGTTCACAACCGGTGGTGTGCAAAGATCCCCGCTGGGTTCAGAGCCACCGCTGCACGTCCTGTACAAACACTAAACTTCCCATTTTCTCCCCACAAACGCGCTGCGGCTGGCATTGCGAGCGAGAAACCTACTGGAAAGCGGGAGGAAAGCAGCAGTGGGAGAGGAGAGAGGGGCGGGCGGACGAGCGAGCGCTCCTCCCGGCCACCAGCTGCGAGGACCCACCGCCCCCTCCTTCTCCGCTCCAGCTCCCGAGCAAACTCTCCGGCCCCGGGGCCACGCTGCACCCGGGGCTCGCCCCGGAGCCGAGCAGGGAGAGCTGGCCGGCGACGCCCCTCCTGCCTCAGCGCCACGGAGCGTCTCGGCTGCCCCCTCCCCGCCCGTCCCCACCGGTGACCAGCCCGCGCCCCCGCCCCACGGCGGCCCGCCGCTGACGTCAGCGCTTCGCGGCCCGGCCTACCGCCGGCGACCGCCCGCTCCCGCTCCCGCTCCCGCCACAGCCGCGCCGGGGATGGGCGGGGCGGGGC